>JAKSZT010026914.1:1334812-1587431 GCA_026826555.1 Tolypeutes matacus | reverse complement strand
CTGGTCTATGGTTGGTGGCAAGGCTCCAGGATGTGTAAGTTCATTGAGGGTGGTGGGCCACACTTGTGGGAGATGTTTGTGTGGGATGTGGTGGGAGGTGTGGGAGGTGGGCAACATGGGAACCCCAGTGGGTTCCGTGTAATATTTTGGGTAATCTAAGCACCCCTTAAAATATATGTATATATATATATATAAATAACATTTTTGTAAGCAAATACACATATATGTATATATATTTATATATCATTTTGCAAATGTTTGTATGTATTGTGAGAATTTTGATTTTTACCCATAAAAAAAAAAAAAAAAAGAAAAGAAACAAACAAGACCTGAATAAATGGAAGGACAATCCGTGTTCAGGGATTGGAAGACTAAATATTATTAAGCTGTCAATTCTACCCAAATTGATTTATAGATACAACACAATCCCACTAAAACTTCCACCATCCTTTTTTGCAAAAATGGAAAAGTCAATTATTAAATTTACTAGGAAAGGTAAGGAGCCCTGAATAGCTAAAGTATCTTTAAAAAGAAAGAATGAAGTCAGAGGACTCTCCTTCCTGACTTTAAAGCATATTACTCAGCTACAGTGGTGAAAAATAGCATGGCACTGGCACAAAGATAGACACACTGATTAAAGGAATGGAATTGAGAATTCAAAAAGAGACCCTCACATCTACAGTCAAGTGAGTTTTGACACGGCCATTCAAACTACCCACCTGGGTCATAACAGTTCATTCAACAAATGGTGCTGGGAGAACTGGATATCCACAGACAAAAGAAAGAAAGAGGATCCCTATTTCATGCCTCATGCAAAAATGAACTCAAAATGGATCAAAGACCTCAATATAAAATCTATAACAATAAAACTCCTTGAAGAAAATTTAGGGAAACATCTTCAAGATCTTATTATAGGTGGTGATTTCTTAAACCTTATACCCAGAGTAGGAGCATTGAAAGAAATAAAGAGATAAATGGAACCCCCTAAGAATTAAACTTTTGTGCTATCTCAAGAAGGTGAAAAGTCAGCCTATTCAATGGGAGAAAATATTTGGCAAACACATATCTGACAATGGTTTGCTGTCTATATTATATAAAGAGATTATACAATTCAACAATAAAAAGACAATGAAAAAATGGGCATAAGACTGTAATAGACCTTTATCCAAAGAGGAAATACAAATGAACAAAAAGTACATTACAAGATGTTCAACAGCCCTAGCTACTAAGGTAATGCATATCAAAAGTACAGTGAGATATCATTTCACATCTTACAGAAAGGCCATTACTGAAAAAAAACAGAAAACTACAAGTTCTGGAAAGGATGTGGAAAAATAGGAACACTCCTTCACTGTTGGTGGGAATGTAGAATGGTGCAGCCTCTGTGGAAGACAGTTCGATGGTTCTTCAGGAAGCTCAATATAGATCTGCCATATGAGCCAGCAATCCCATTACTAGGAATATACTCAGAAGAACTGAAAGCAGGGATGTATACAGATATTTTCACACCAATGTTCATAGCAGCTTTACTCACAACTGCTAAAAGATAGAGACAACCCAAGTGTCTATGAACTGATGAATGACTAAATAAAATGTGGTATACTAAATGGGTACATTTTAGGATCTACATGGCAGGGAATTTCATTAAAATATTACCAAGATCTGATTTATTCTGTAGTTAGAATTCATAAAACACAAAGTCTGGATAGAAACTTACATCATTCAAGAATTAAATGTAATCTATTCCAATTTCTCACTCAAGGCAGGAATTTTCTCTGCAATATCTATTTCAGTGATGTCATTTCACAGATGATATCAGTAAGGTTTAACACCCTATAACATGGAGGTCAAGAGCACTGACTGACTCTGGGATTCAATGAGCTGTTTGACTCTGAGCAGATTACTAAACTGCAAAGCCTCTGAAGGAGGATAATAATAGCAACTGTAACTTATGGGAATACTATTTAACACAGTAATGGGTATATAGCAAACACTCAATAAATAGCAATTATGACCTAAAGGATTAAGTGACTAGCCTGAGTTCACACAGCTACCTAGAATTTGGATTTCTTTTTTCAAGCTTCTTACCACTAAATAATTAGTCCTATTTCAATTACCCTGACATTAAGCTGTACAATTTCCCACATTACTTATGCATTTGAAATTACCAATATCAAGAATGAGGGGAGCAGATGTAGCTTAAGTAGTTGAATGCCTGCTTCCCATATACAAAGTCCCAGGTTTGATCCCTGGTACCTCCTAAAAACAAACAAACGAAAAGACCAACTCTCATTGGGGAGTGGATGTAGCTCAGTGGTTGAGCGCCTGCTTCCCATGTACAAGGTCCTGGGTTCATTCCCTGGTACCTGCTAAAAAAGAAAAAAAAAAGAAAAGAGAATGAAAGAAGGACATCACTACAGGTTCTACAAATATGTCAAGGATAATAAGGGGCTATATTTTAAACAACAGTATGACAATAAATTCAACAACATGAAGAAAATGAACAGATTCTTTGAGAGGCACAAACTACCAAAGCTCAGATAATAACTGTAAAGATAATAAGATAGAAATAGATAATGAGCTTAGCTCTGTATCTACTAAAGAAATTTAATGTTTAGTAAAAATCTTCCCACCAAGAAAACTCCATGCCAGATTACTTCATTAGGGAAATGTACAAAACACTTGTGGAAGAAATAATACCAATTCTACACAAGTTCTTACAATACTTTGAAGAGGTGGGAGTATTTCCCAACTTACTCTATGACTTCAACATTATCCTCATGCCCAAACCAGACCAAACAGTATAAGCTATGAAAATATTGACAATATCCCTCATGAACATAGACACAAAAACTCTAAAAATGTCAGAAAAACTAATCCAATAATAAATAAGAATAATAATACATCATGACCAAGTGGAGTTTACTCTAGGAATCCAAGGTTGATTTAACATTTGAAAATCAATCAATGTAACTCACCATATTAACAAACTAAAAAAGAAAAAAACACATATGATCATTATAGTGAAAGCAAGAAAAGCTTTTTAACAAAACCCAACAGCTATTCCTGATAGAATTTCTCATCAAACTAGGAATAGAAGGGAACTTCCTCAATCTGATAAAGAACAGTTATGAAACATCTATCATTATTATCATACTTAGTGGAGAAAGACTGACTACTCCCCACCCCCTAAAATCAGAAATAAGAAAAGGATATTCTTACCACTTCTATTCAACATTGTAAAGGACTTCTAAGCAATGCAATAAAGCTAAGAAAAGAAATAAAAAGGTATCCAGATTGGCAAAGAAGAAATAAAACATCCTTTATTCATACATGACATGTTCATCTATATAGAATATCTGATAAATCTACCAAAACAGCCACTAGAACTAATAAGAGAGTTTAGCATGGTAGCAGGATATTAGATCAATATAAGAAAGTCAATTGTATAATTGTATTTCTACATACTAATAACAAATAATCAGATTGTAAAATTATAAAAATAATATAATTTCCAATAGGAGTAAAATATGAAATACTTACAGAAAGATCAGATAATGGATGTGGCAAGACCTGTACACTAAAAATATTGCTGAGAAAAATTAAAGTATCAAAATAGATGGAGAGATTTATCTTGTTCATCAGTCACAAGACTCAATATTGTTAAGATACCAATTTACTCAAACTCATTTCAGGTTCAATATAAGTCCAATTAAAATCTTTTTTGGCTTTTCTTTCTGGTAGAAATTGGAATGCTGACTCTAAAATTCATGTGGAAATATAAAGAACCTAGAAGAGCCAAAACAACTTTGAAAAGTAACAAAGTTGTAGGACAACATTCCTTGATTTCAAGACTTAATATAAACCTACAGTCATCATGACAGTTTGATATTGGTACCAGGATAGTAAACAGATCAATGGAACAGAATAAGGAGTCCAGAAATTGATGCACAGATATTTGGGGAACTGATTTCAAACAATGATTCAAAGGTAAGTCAGTGGAGAAAAGGTAGTGTTTTCAACAAATAGTGCTAGAAAATTAGAAATTTATATGCCAAAAATTGAACTTCAATCCATACCTTGCACCACATATAAAAATTAAACCAAAATAGATCGTATATTTAAACGTAAAACCTCAAACTATAAAACTACTAGAAGAAAACAGGAGAAAATCCTTGCGATCTTGTGGTAGGCAAAGATTTCTTCAACATCACACCAAAAACACAATCCATAAAAGTTGGAGTTCATCAACATTAAAAACTTCTACTCTTAAAAAGGCTTTGTTAGAAGAATGAAAATAAAATCCAAAAAATTGGAGGAAATTTTTAAATGCATATATCTGATAAAATTTTGATGTCCAGAATATATAAATAATTCTCAAGACTCAATGGTGAGGAAACAAACCACCCACTAAAGATATACATATGGTAAATAAGGACTTAAAAATATGTTCTACATCATTAGTCATTAGAGAAATGCAAATTGAAACCACAATAAGCTACCATTACATACCTATTAGAATGGCTAAAATTAATGAGACAGTACCAAGTGTTGACAAACGTGAGGAGTTACTAAAACTCTGATACACTGCTGATGGGAATGGAAAATGGTACAGCCACTTTGAAAAACAGTTGGCCAGTTTCTTCAAAAGCTAACCATAGGATCCAGTCATGCTACTCCTCAAATTTACCCAAGAGGAATAAAAGCATCTGACCATATGAATACTGATAACAAATGTTCACAACAGCATTTTTAAAATAATTTCCCCAAATTGAAAATACTCATATATTCATCAACAAATGAATGGATTAAAAAAAAAACTGACATATCTGTACAATGGAATACTATTCAGCAATACAAGAATGAACTATTGATATACACTTCAGTATTGAATCTCAAAATAATTATGCTGAGTGAAAAAAAAAACAGATAAAAAGAAGTTCCTACTGTGGGGACCCAGGGTCCCCCTCTAAGTCCTCTGCATGCAGTCACCTGCATAACCTAGACATAAGTTAAAGGTTAACAACCCTTCCTGAGGAGAGAGAATGTATAGATGGTTATCATAAACTATAATCTTCCCAAAGCGGTAAACATCCTTGTTAAAAATCCTTCATAGGAGCATAGTACAAACATCACCACACCCCAAGTGTATACTTCCTGTGACCCTAGCAGAAATTCTGTTCTCATACCCTATGGAATGTCCTTGTTCTGAAACCCCTTATATATTACCCCTCGTTTTCTCATCTCTTTGCAGAGTGCTATCTTCATTCTCTGAACCGCTGCCTTCAGAGACTCTCTCCTGTCTGTAAGTCCCAATAAAGTTTATACCTGACTAAATGCCAGGTGTGTTCTTTCGTCTCACAGCTACACCAACTCATGTGCTTCAGGAGTTGGGTTTTAACACCTACTGATTCCATTTATATAATACTCTAGAAATTACAAACAAATTTATAGGGACTGAAAGCAGATCAGTGGTGGCCTGAAGATGAGGCAGAAGCAAGAGAGTGAGAAGAGGAATGGGAGGGAGGAATTACAAAGAAGCATGAGGAAACTTTTGGGAATGATGGATATGTTCATTATTTTTGTTGTGTCAATGATTTCATGGGGTATACATATGTCAAAATATATCAAATAGTACACTTCAAATACGTACAGTTTTTTGAATGTCAATTATACCTCAATAAATATGCTGCTAAAATTATGCATTTCAATCTTGCCAAATGTTATTTTTTACATCAGAAATTCTATCTGTAGGAGATAAACATTGATTAAGTAGTTCAATGGGCATCACAGACATTTATAATTATGAAAACAATGTTGATAATAAAGTCTCTGAAAAGTTTATTGCTTTGGAATAATTTTTATTTCAGAAAATTTATGTTATTTTCCATTACCAAACAAGAAAATGTCAACTGGAGAGTAATTTGGTAAAACACAATAATTTTTTTCAGAATATGAAAGATGTTTTGGCTTATTGCCAGCTCTGCAGTACACAAAGTTAAATGGAATAAATGAAAATATAATCTAAAATGAGGCTATGCTTAAATTTGCATTCCAATTCTTAACAAATTTATGAGCATAATGTAGACCTTTGGACACCTGGTAAGATTTATGAATAAACTTAACTTGGCAAACATAATTATAATCTGAAACAAATGGGGTTGGGTCATGAGCAACTGTCTTAGATTCAGTGATTGAACTCAGGGACCTATTATAATGATATCAATAGGACTTAACTGAGAGAAATTAATTTTATTTCTCCTAAGAATAACAAGGATAGAAGACACTATTTTTCTAAAAGAGATTTAAGCCCCAGTGCATAACGTTGAATGAGGGTATTTACATTTAATTAATGAGGAGACTCTGGACAGGGGCCATGCTACCTAATCTTAACTGCATTCACTTTTAAGGACACCTTCTTCTCATCTGTTCCCTATGAGCATTCCAAGTTCTTTATTATGTTAGAAAGCAAGGAAGGAAAACAAATTGATGGAAGCAGAACATTTACAACTTTCCTACAATGATTTATCAAGGCAACTTAGTGTACAATCCATTACCATGCCACTTCTAAACTTCTGTTGAGTTGGCAATAATAAATTATATAGCCTGGAGAATAAAAATTCCATAAATTTATGAAGTTACTAAACTCTTTTCACTAAATATTAATACCATATATTCTTAAACTAAAGAAATTATATAATAAAAAATCACAATGACCAGCATTTGTCAGGTATATAGATTGTGTCATGCATCCTATAAAGTACTTTATGTATCATATACCATTTAAATTTAATCCTTAAAAATCAGTGAGATCTATGTTTTCTATTTATTCTCATATTACATAGAAGTTTGAGAACTTGGGACACAGAGAGATAAATAATTTGCTCTGGGTCACACAGCTACTAAAAGCCACCGAGTCATAATTTGAACCCAGAGCTCTGAGTTTAAACCACACACTTTTTCCAATAAACATGATTCTCTAATTCCTCTACCAATTTCAGTAAGTATCATTTGAAAGTTCGACTCAGTCAGGAGGAGTTATACAACTGAATATCCATCAAAGGTATATCTGAGATGTAGGTAGATGTAGCTAAAATCATGTCAGCAACCTGAGTTGAAGTAGGTGTGAAGTGCCAGCAGAAGACCATTTGGAGGCATGAATATGCCCAAACCTTATCTTTTCTTTCCTTTGTTCTCTTTGGGGCAACTCCATTTTTTTTTGAAAATCTACTAAATAAGAGAAAGAAGGGACAACTTCCTAAGGTGGTGTTTCTGAAATATTACATAAGGTAATATGCATTAAATCCTTAGTAATGAGTTTGGTTAATTATAATATATAACATAAGAGTATTATATAACAATATATAATATATATATGACAAAAGATAGCATGATTACTATTTTTATTAATAAAAAAGAAATGTATGTTTAAGAGATAACCATAATCATATACTCCACTTCTAGATATACACTCAAGAAAAATGAAAATATATGTCCACATAAGAACTTGTGCACAAATAATCATAGCAGCATTATTTATAATAGCCAAAAAAAGTAGAAACAACAAAAATGTCAATCAACTGACGAACAGGTAAACAAAATGTGATCTATTCATACATTGGAGTAATATTTGTCAATAAAAAGAAATGATTACTGATACATGCTACAAAATGGCTGAACCTTGAAAACAAGATAAGTGAAGGAAGCCAGTCACAAAAGACCACATGTTGTGTGATTCCATTTTATGAAATGTCCAGAATAGGCAAGTCTACAGAGACATTGTCTAAGGCTTGGGAGCACACAGGGTTTGTGGAAATGGGTAGTGACTGCTAATGAGTATGGTGTTTCATTTGGGGAATAAGATATGTTCTAAACTTAAATTGTGGGGACGGCCACACAACCCTGTGAATATACTAAAGAGTACTAAATAGTATACTTTTAATGGGTGAATTGTAAGGTATGGGAATTATACCTCAATAAAGCTTTGTTAAAAGGTATGTATCTATAACAAAGCTACTAGACTAATAGACAAGTTCAGCAAAGTGGTGGGATACAAGAGTAATATGCAAAAATCAGCAGCATTTCTATACACTGCTAATGAGCAATCTGAGGAGAAAGTCAGGAAAAAAAATCCCAATTACAATTGCGACTAAAAGAATCAAATATATAGGAATAAAGTTAACTGAGGACATAAAAGACTTGTATTCAGAAAACTTCAAAATATTGCTAAAGGAAACCAAAGAAGGCTTAAATAAATGGAAGGACATTCCATGTTCAGGGATTGGAAGACTAAATATACTTAAGATGTCAATTCTACCCAAATTTATCTACAGATTCAACACAATCTCAACAAAACTTCCAACAGCCTTTTTTTAAAGAATTGGAAAGGCCAATTATCAAATTTATTTGGAAGGGTAAGGGGAGCTGAATAGCCAAAACTATCTTTAAATATTAGAAAAACTAGAGAACTCTCACTTCCTGACCTAAAAGCATATTAATTAACTACAATGGTATAAACAGCATGGTGGTGGCATAAAGACGAATTTGTTCACCATTAGAATAAAATTGAGAATTCAGAAATAGAGCCTCAAATTTATAACAAAGTGATTTTTGACAAGGCTGTGAAACCCACCCAGTTTGGCCAGAAAAGTCTGTTCAACAAATGGTGCTTTAAGAACTGGATATCCATATCCAAAAGAAGGAAGGAAGATCCCTATCTCACACCTTATACAAAAATTAACTCAAAAATATGAACTAAATATGAGGAGTAAGCTCTTGGAGGTAAATTCTAGAGTACAGATTACTAGGAAATAGAATGTTGGTTGAGAATGGGAGCTGATGCATAATGTATGTAGAATTTTTAATAAGGTTTATTGTAAAAGTGTGGAAATTAATAGAGTTGATGGTAACACATTATAGTGAGTATAAGAAACACTGCTGATTTATAAATGGGATTGTGGCTGAAAGGGTCAGCCTGTGGATGTAATATTTCAATTAAAAGGAAGCTAGAAAATAATCTAAGGATTGTTTAACATAGTGATTTCAGCAGTGGGTGAAGATTGTGGTTAATATTATAAGTATAAGATGTTATTCTTTTACAAAATGTGAAGACTATGGTGATATATGGAAAAATTACAACTAATGTAACTCATTGATAATCGTTAACTGTAATACTGTACTATTTTTGCAGCAATGGCAAAGAAGATATTATAACAATTCTAAGGGACAACAGTAGGGGATATAATGGGGTATAGGATTTTTCCTTTGGGAGTAATGAAAACGTTCCAAAATTGACTGAGGTGATAACTGCACCTCTATGATGAATATGAGAGCCACTGAGTGTACACTTTGAATGGACTGTACAAGGCTTGGGACTGAATAACAAAATAAATCCTATGATGGAAGATGGACTGTGATTAACAGAATATGAAAATGTTCTCTCAGGAACTTTAACAAGCATATAATACTAATACAGGGTGTTAATAATTGGGTGGTTTGGGGGAAAAATACACCAAATGTGAGATATGAATTATAGGTAGTAGTAATGTTTTGACAATGCTCTTTCAGAGTTTGGTTTGTAACAATTGTTTCACAACAATGTAAGGTGTTGGTGATGGGGTGATATTTGGGAGCCCTGTATGATGATATGCACTTTTGTATTATAAGTTCACAACCTTTACTATACACTTACTGTTTATATATGTTCATATATGAATGGTAAACTTCAATTTTAAAAAATTAAAAAGTATATAAACAAGGCATATATGTATATTATCAACCTAGGTTGAAATAACCTGCAAAACAAAGAAACTCCTTTTAAAAAATCAAAAAGAAAAAGAAACAAAACTACATGTCAAGTTTATTTAATCACACAGAGAAGAAATCTCTCAAGTAACCTTCAAACTCAATAATTTGAATGTACTTTCTTGGGAGATACATCCTTAAGACAAATAATTTTGTTAATTTATTTAGGAACTATTTCAGTGTAAGTAAAAAGAGATATCAAATATTGAGAGTTAAGGAAAAATCCTACAATCTTATATTTTAATTGTTAATACAGTATGAATTCATGATGTATTTTCCTTTTTAAAAAATAAATACTTAGGTCCCAGCGCTTTCCACTGAAAAATTCCTAGAATGCAATGTCAAACCAGTAGCACTAATCACTTAGCCCAATATGAACTTTCTACATACCCTTTCCCACTAAAAGGAACCTAGAGAAATAGCTGATAACATGTCTCAGCAAGAAGTATATAAGTTCAGCATAGAACATCTTTTCTTGCTGGAATGCAAGGAAATGTTCAAAGACCACTGTGATTGTGTTAAGGGGACTCAGAAGATAACTTTGAAAAGACTATTACAGGTCAAATATAGGCACTTAAGCCTCAAAAAAGAATAATGACTCCAATGGACTCATCATTATATGCCTTCAAAACAACTCTCTTTAGTTGTTGCTAGAGCACAAAATCATTAATCCAAAAACTGGAAAATTAAAGGAGAGAAAAACCAAGCATTTATTTTACCCTTGCTATACAAACTGTGTAATAAATAGTTGATGAGGAAAAGTTCTTCTTAATAGAAAAATATCAGCTAATAAATGCAGGAAGAATGACAGAATGAGTAAATAATCAGCTTCCAACATCTAATGAAACTATGCATTAAAGGCTGCTAAAATGGTTAAGAGAAAGATTCATGAGGCTGATATAACAACTGAATCCAATGATAAATTTTTAATACAACCAGACATTATGTGCCTCTTGACATTAATCAATCAAAAGAATACAGCAGGAGCTATGATGTATTCATGCCAAGAAAACTGAATTTGAATTCGATTAAGCATCTACCTTAATTACCATTTTACAGAAAACAGAGAGGACAGAGGAACATGCTAAACAGCAGCCTAAGGATCAATAAGCCAAGTCTAGAATGAAGAAATTCTAAAAGGTAAATAAGTCAGTTTTGTCAGTAAATAAGTGGCAAGAAATAGGGTATAAAGGGTTCCTGCTGATGATTAAGAGAAGCCTTAGAGACCTATTAACCAAACGCAATTTGTAGATCTTATTTGAATTCTGATAAAGAAAACCAATTATAAAGAGGCATTTCAAGACAATCAGAAATTTGAACACTGACCAAATATTAGATAATATTTAGGAATATATAGTTTTGTTTGCTTTTGTTATATATGATAGTGGTATTATGGTTATTTTTTAAAGTTTTCTTATATTTTGAAGCTACATACTAAAGAAATGATAAATAAGGATTAAACAACATGATGTCTAGGATTTGATTAAAAATACTATAGTAGTTCAGATGAGAGAGTGTGTGTGTGGCAATAGAGAAAACAAGATGGTCTAATGCTGATCAGTGTCCAAGATGGGTAGGGGATACATTCTATTATTTTCTCAATCTATATATAAATTTGAAATTTTTCATACCAAATTAAAAAATAATAATAATAATACAAAAGCTAACATCTGGCTTACTAGCAATTTTTGTGCTAACGACCTAGGAACTTTCACTGTCTATGAGTTCAATATGAGCCTAATGTGTGACAGGGCTGCTGACAATTCTGATGCAGTTTTAGGCTGAATTAATGAAAGTAATTTCCGGGACAAGAATCCATTGTTCCACTGCATCTCCACACCTTATTGGTGTGTTGTGTTTAGTTCAAATGCAAGACTTAAGAGGGATATTGGAAAAGTGGAGTGATTACAAAGAAGTATGGGTGCAATAGAAACATTCTGAAAATTATTTCAAAAGTAAAGGAGTTTTCCTGAAAAAGAGGGAATTTGATCAGAATTGGGTTTACATATAGTACATCTTACTACAGAGGGGAAAAACTAAAATCATTGGGTAGAAGTCATAAAGGGAAAAAAAAGTATCTCAATATATAAGAAGAAATTAGAGTGGTCTAAAAATGAACTACTTCTTGAAGTGCTGTGTGTCCTGTCACAGTAAGTGTTTGGACATACAGAGGTTAACAATCTGCTAGAGATGTTATATATAGGAGTACTGACTGGATGAGATGTTAGGCTAGTCAACTTCTAAAATTCCTTTTTCTTGAAGATGCTGATTCTAAATTTACTCCCAACTCCCCAAGAGGAAAAGTACCCAAGTATTTTAGTTTGCTAAAGGCTGACAAGGCAATATACCAGAAGTGGGTTGGCTTTGACAATGGGGATTAACTAATTTATAAGCTTACAGTTCCAAGGCCATGAAAGTGTCCAAATCAAGGTATCATGAGGAGATGTTTTCTCCCTGAGCTGCAGTTGTGGGCCATCAGGCACATGGCAGCATCTGCTCATCTCTCCCCTGTCCTCCAGACCTTGTTGCTTATGACTTCTGGCTTCAGTGACTCCTCTCAGCTTCTGTGTTCCATTGATTTGAGCTCCTGGCTCCCAAGGCCTTCTCTCTTAGCTTCTGAGCATTTCGCTCAGTTTCTATGACCTCCTCTCTCCTGTTTATAAAGGACTCTGTCAAGAGGACTGTATTAGTCAGAGTTCTCTCAGAAAACAGAATCAACAGGAGATATCTGTCAATAATATGAGATTTTATAAGAGTCTCTCATGTGACCATGGGGATGCACAAGTCCAGGTTCCACAGCAGGTTGCAAACCAGGGGCTCCGATAAAAGTCCAGTGAAAGGTCCTTGATGAGTTTCTGGGAGAAGTTGGCAGTCCAATGATGAGCTGGGAAATTCTCTCTGAATGTTGAAATCACTTCCCCTTTTAAGGCATTCAACTGAGTGGATAAAAGAATCACCCATTGATGAAGCAATCTCCCTGATTGATGCAGATGTAGTCAGCCATCCACGCAGTAAACTCACTGGTGATCAAAGTCCATAAATGCTCTTGTATTACAATTAGCCCAGTGCTTCCTGGACCAAACACCTGGATATAATTACCTGGCCGAATTGACACATTAGACTAACCATCACAAGGACCAAGACCCACTCTGGGCTACCCCTCATTGAAGCTATCCAATTAAATGGCCCTCAACTGAATCCAACCCAATCAAAGGGTCCCACATCCACAGGAATGAGCCAATTTAAGAGCATAATTTTCTAGGGTCCACAAAAGACTCAAACTACCACACCAAGTATGGTATATTTTGTTTTCAAAGATGGTCCCAACTGTATATCCCATTCTACATGACTTTTTTTAAGGAGACCTTGTCACTTGCCCATCAAGAAGTGAAGCCTCTTTCCTTGATTCCTGAATCTGGGCTATCCCTGTGACTGGCTTTGATGAACAAAATGCAATGGAAGTAAGATTATATAACTTCTGGGGATGGACCTTAAGAGATCTTCAGCTTCTGCTTCCTCTTACTTAGAGCCCAGAACCAACATGTAAAGAGGTCCAGTGACTCTACTGGAGAGAATGTAAAAAGAGAGAGAGATACCCATCCAGCCTTTAACTGTTCCAGCCATCCTAGCTAAACTGCCAAATGAGTGAAGCCATTTTGGACATTCCAGCCCCAGCTGCTATGGTGTTGCAATTGAGCCCACCTTCCAACTGACCCATCAGCTGAATTCAGCCATAGGAATGACTGCAGCTGATGCCACATGGGGAAAAAACACCACTCAACTAAACCCTATCTGAATTCCGGACCCATAGGATTAGGAGCAAATAAAATGGTTGTTGTTTTAAATGTGTAATTTGAGGGTAGTCTGTTATTTCAGCAATAGATAACCTGGTGTACATAGAATGAAAAAAAAAAACAGATGTAGTCTTGGCCTCTTCCGGACATCAAACTATAATTAAGCCTGGTTTAAATACCACAAAAATGGCAATAATCCAATGGACACATTTTATGTACTAGACCAATAAGAGTTTGCATCAACATCCAACTAGATGAAGATAAGTGAAGATTGGGGTGAGTTTCAGAAGGCTGAACCAACAGACACCCTGCAAAGACTTTTGTTTGGATCTGGGTGAACGAGATGTCTCTAACTAGGTTAAACTCAGATCTTACAGAAGAATATGAGAGGAAAAGAGACATGGCTTTAAAAAAAAAACTTCTTTTTCTCACCTGCTGAACAGGCGGGACATCAGATTTATTACCATATTTTTTCTCTTATATTTTTCAAAATGAGAAAGATGTGGGTATTAAATAGTATGACTGGGTATGAAGAAACCTCCTAGAACAACAACAACAAAACAGTTGCACAGACTTGGGGAGCCATGCCCATGTGTCCTTTCATTTTTATTACTCACACCCTTATTATCCTGATTGGATACCACACAACCCTATATCCTGTGCTGTGGAGGTAGTCATTTATAATCCTATCGTCATCATCATTTCAGGAGGAAAGATCTGAGTGGAGATGAAACCAGAAGGAGAAAATAAGGATATAGAGAGATGGACACAGCAAAGGAATGAAAGAGGAGGTAGAGAAAGTAAAGGAATGAGAAGTCCTAGTGATGACTGAGAGAGATACAGGGTGTAAGGACCATAAAAATAATATGATGGAATATTACGTGCAAAGTACTTTGCTATTTATAAAGCACTTTAGTATACTTTATTTAATTTAATCTTTATGAGATTTGCTAATGGTATTTTATTATCCACCTTACATGGATGAGGAAATTAAGATGAAAGAATATGATTTGATCATTAATTTTTTCTATTAAAATATGTAATGAATAACCATTCTATGCCATTCATTATGCTAAGTGCTGGAAGTACAATTATTAGGAAATCAAACATGATACCTGCCCTTATAACTTACGGTCAGGTAGAGGAGAAAGGTATTATTCAAACAATCATAAAAATAATTGTAAAAATGATTCCAAGGGACATGTTTCATCAAAACATAGAATAAAAGGATTTGATCTGGTCTGATTATTCTGATTACAGGTTTTTAGACAAACACATTGCACAGTTACCTTGCCTGAATCTGTCTTATGAACATTTTTCATCCAAATAAGAATGCACATTAAGGAATCAATAAGATCTTCAAACCTCTCTTGTATTTTCAAGTTGAATAAGCTTTCCAAGTAATAATTAAAACTTTGCTCTATTTTTATACACAGCACTAACTGTCCTGTACAGTGGTACCATGGTTCAGTGTTCTAGACCCTTTGGTCTTTAGCCAAGAAGCAGCTAAAAAGGTCACTTAGCAAAATTTAAATACCACTTAGCTGCCCACTTCTGAAAATATCATTCACAGCCTGACTGCCATGAGATGATTAAAGTCTGTACCTTTATACCCTAAGGTTTCCCTTTTCTTAGCCTTGTCAGAGTAAATGTTAGCTTTATGTACCACCAGAAAGAAGGCACTGTGATTTTTACTCACAAACTTCAGCTATAGAAGAAAAGCACACAGTAAAATCCACTGAACATCCAAAGACTAAAAGACTAACTGAACACCTTCTTCTCAAATAACCCCAAATGGTTTCAGATCGTTAATTCATTAATACTTCTAAAAGCCCATGGTCAAGGTTGATAAGAATAAACAGGAAACTAAAATACAAAGAGTCGAATTGACGCATTCTAGGTTCCCTAAAGTGAACAGGAACCAGAGTGGTGAAGCTACTTTTTCTCAATATAGACATTACACAAGGGCTTCTGAATAAAATGGCCAGTATTAACCCTTCCTAGAAAAGTACATTTTCACTCTAAGTGCCTATTAATCTATTTAACAGTTTGTTTCTCTACCTTTCAAATGCATTTGGGAATCTTCACATTTGGTATCCTTAGTAGGCCTTGATTATTACTGAAAAAGTTTCAGTTTGGGGGATTTATAATAATTCTCATTTTATCATATTTTGATAAATATTTTTCATGTGACAATATCTGGACATGTTTCAATACATCTATCTTTTCAGCATGCATTACAGTAACCTGTCTCCTCATATCCTTCTGTTCTACCATCAATCAATTCTTATTTTCTTTAAAAACAAGTCTAGAATATCGAATGATGCTACAGATTTTCAAGACGAGATCAAGATAAAGAGGTACAGCTCCACAGGAGAATAAGTTCCTTTCACTTTCATCTCCTCCTCTATGTGATTATGTAAGGCCACCTTCAGAATATGTGAAGAATATTCAAAAAAGGTCTTTGATCTTAAAACTCAAATAATATACCTATAAGGAATAGTTATAGCTCATACTAAATATATTAAATAACATACTTGATATTTAAACTTAACTTTGATAACAATATTGAAATTAGCCATATTCTTCCACAAGCCCTGGTGTCAAAGGACAAAAGGAATCCCATCTATCCACAGTTCAGAGGATGAGAGTTCTCTTTTCCTTTCAAGAACAGTCCATATATATATATATATATATATATATATTTTTTTTTTTTAATGAAAAATGCTTCATTAATTTTTACCTTTCTCTGTTATATTTTCCACTTCCCCTTATCTATTTATGTAAAATACATAATCTGCAACTTTATCATCTGTGATGGTTAGGCTAATGTGTCAACTTGGCCAGGTAATGGTGCCCAGTTTTTTGGTCAAGCAAGCACTGTGCTAACCGTAATACAAGAGCATTTCATGGACTTTCATCAGTGAATTGATTGCTGATTACTTCTACAATCAATGGAGTAGATTGCCATCAACAATGAGTGACAATTTCTCCAATCAGTTGAAGGCCTTAAAAGGAGAAGTGATTTCAGTATTCAGAGAGAGAATTCCCATCTCTATTTCAAGCTGCCAGTATCTCCTGGGGAACTCATCGAGGACCTTCATTTGAGTCCCTGGCTTGGAGCCTGCCCTACAGAATTTGGACTTGTGCATCCCAACAATCGCGTGAGACAATTTTATAAAATCTCATACTATTTACAGATATTTCCTATTAGTTCTGTTTTCCTAGAGAACCCTAATACATCATCTATATCCATATCCATATTTTTATCCATATCCATATTTATATCTGTATTTATATTTGTCTATTTCCTTCCTTGATCATGTGTTCTCATATCAGTATCTCTTCCCTTTTACTAACAAATCTCATTTTATACTCTTAATTACAATTTGAAACTTAAAAACTATTATTTTCTTCCACTATAAAAGCAATACACATATATATACATATGTATAAATAAATGGATGCATTGTTGGACACTTGGAAAATATGAAAAATCATGAAGTGGAAACAAAAAACTTACTTATAATACCAACCATCTACAGATAATCACAATTAACAATCTAGAGTAATCCCTTTGAAGCATTTCTTTTTATATACGCATTTTTCTATTCAAAATTAGAAACCCACTATATACTCTGCAGGCCTTTTAATTTTATTTTATTGCTCATTTTCACATTAAAAAAATATTATTTGGAAATATATTTTTAAATTGCTGCATAATGTTATTACTTAAATTCACTATAATGCCTTTAAACATTTAGGGTTTTCTCTGACATTTTGCTTCTTTAAATAATGGTTTAAGAATCTTTGTATATTTATTTCTGTCTACATTTTAATTTTACTAGGGTAGATTTTCTAGAATTAACATACATGATCAATTAAGGTGAACATTTCAAATTCCTTTGATACATGATACTAAATTTCCCCTGAACACTTAATTTACTCCCTACAGCCCTGGATGAAAGTGCATATTTCACCAAATCTTTTCCAATATTAGGTATTCCTTTTAATCTTTGTGAATTTGGTAGTCCAAAATAGGAAACTCATTGTTGTAGTAATATAAATATTTTCTGTTACTAGTAATATTGATTGCTATGTCTTCATATTTATTATTTGTAATTCTTCTTTTCAAAATTTTTCAGTCTTAGCCTATGATAATTTTTCTTTCAGTGTGCACGTTTGATATTGATTTGTATGAGTTTTAATATATTAAAGTTAATAATTCTTTACCAGTCATTTATGTTGAAAACATCTATCTGTTAGCATTTTCATTTTGTTTAAGCTCCTTTGAGATAAGTAAGTTTGATATTTTATGCTGTCAAATCTATCAATCTCATTCTATTGTGATTTTTCCTTTGCTTTTAGGTGTGTCCAAGCTCATTGAAAGAATAAAGGAAGCTATACTGACTTCACCTTTGAGTTTCAGACTTTCATAAGTGGCTGTATGTTAGAATTTAGTAGATAATGTTTTTGAAAATGTGTATTAATTTTTTAGGTATAGCAATGATATCATGTTATGTTTTTAAAAAGAGTTCTCTCTAAAGAGAGACTTATTTAGAGTTGAAATGATATGATACCTGGGATTTGCTTCAGTATAACTTGGAGTGGGAGAAGTGGCTGGTGGTGAAAGAATATATTTTGTACCTGGGTGATGGTTACATAGGGCTGCATTTTTTTTTCTATTTTGAGTATTTTACATTTTCCATGGCAGAAAAACAACCACCTGTTGCTACACATGTACATTTTGTTATCTTTTTATACCTAAATTCAGCAATTAGCTGCCTCTACTGGATCTCTGTCTGCCTTCCTAATTCATAAATTAATGGTCTCACTGACATCTAATCATAGTCATCTAACTAATAAATATTGGGATCATCTTCGATTCCCACTTTTTTCTTCTTCCACATTCAATAAAACATCTACTCCCTCTGTTTTTTTTTTTTTTTTTTTTTTTGAAGCCCGACCCTTGACTTCATTCTTAATCTCTCTGGACTAATTCAGTTCCTCATTATTCTTTTTTTAATTTTAATTTTTTATTTTTCTTTATTTTTAAAGAAGCTTTAGAGTACATATATGTTACATTGAAAATATAGGGGGGAGGCAGGAGGGAATATGGCCAACGGGATAGTCAGATAAAGCTTAGCTCTTTCTAAAACAAATGAGAAAGGGACAAATGTGGCTAAAACAGTTGGGCATCCATCTGCCATATGAACAGACCTGGGTTCGATGCCCGGGACCTCCCGGTAAAAAAAAAAAATAATAAATAAATAAATAAAATAAATAAATAAAATAAATAAATAAATAAATAAATAAAACAAATGAGAGGGAGTCTAGGGCTGCCTTGGCAACCTGCTTAGGGGTACAGCAGACCAGCAAACTGCTTCACAACTAACAGATGAGTTGGGGATAGAGAGAAGGAAGCCAAAACACCAAAGTGTGAGTTATTGATCCTCCCAGCTGCCGGGAAGGGCTCCCCTCCCCCATCCCTGAGATCTCAGGTGAGGATAAAATTCCTGGCAAATAATACCTGACTAAGAGGAGAACAGACTTCTTCTTCCCTGCCAGCACCTCTAGATATATAGAGTGGAGGGGGTGCTCTGGGTCATCTAGGAGGGTGCTAGAAAGAAAAGGAAGCCGGGCGAATAATCTTGAGTTTCTCCAGCCTGTGGCTGGAAGTGGCGCTTATATCCCACTCTCAGGACAAACAGATTAAGTGGAGCCGCCAGTTTCCTCCTTCAAAAGGAGTGTGGTGGCAACCTCCCTGGTAGGAGAAGTGGTCGGAGAGGGTGGAGAGTGGTCTCTTTGTGGTTATTTTAGCCATCCCAGCTGCAACAGGGATGGGGAGGAGGATCTCCTCAGGCAGGCTGCCACACCTTGCAGCCTAGGTAAAGAGAGAATTTACATCAGAAGGGAGGTCCAGATGATAAGAGGATTCTGAAAAGTCTTGCTAACTTAAGAAGGCACATTAGCTCAATGTAAGAGTTCCTGCCTAGAATATACAAGGTCCCTGATTCGATCCCCGGCTCCTCTCTGAGAAGCAGAACAAGGTTATCAAGCATCCATGACAGGGAACATATTGGCATCCTTTTTGTATTAGCTTTTATTGGATCTCTTATTTAAAAAAAAAAAAAAAAAAAGAGGTTCCTTTTTTTACTTTCCTTAGTTTACTCTCTAAAACCTGGCTTAAAACCTATAGAGGACAGGCTACAGGGTGATTGTTGAATAGAAACAGCCTACTGGGATTCCCATGTTGCCCACCTCCCACACCTCCCACCACATCCCACACAAACATCTCCCACAGTGTGGCCCACCACCCTCAATGAACTTACACATCCTGGAGCCTTGCCACCAACCATAGACCACAGTTCACACTGTAGACCACGCTCTCTCCCACTCAGTTCTGAGTGGTGTGTGCTGATTTAAAATGGCCTACATCCGTTGCCACAACAGTACTCAGGATAACCTCCAACTCCCAAAGAAGCCCCTGTATTTCAACTGCTCATCCCCTCCCTATCCCAAAAGTGTCAAGTGGCCACTGGCTCCACCTCATTGTTATAATTTCTTGCATTGCTAGAATCACCATATGTGAACAAGAGAATACCATCAAGTCCACTCTAGTCCATAGTTCTTCCCCCAATCCAGAGGCGACTGGGATGGTGATGTCCACTCCAACTCCAAGTGAGAGAGGGCTTATATCCCATGGATATGGTGGGTGGGATGATCCTGCCTGCAGATGCAGGCCCTCTCCATTCCCTGGGATGGCCATATTTTGGGTAATCTAAGCACCTCTTAAAATATATGTATATATATATATATATAAATAACATTTTTGTAAGCAAATACACATATATGCATATATATTTATATATCATTTTGCAAATGTTTGTATGTATTGTGACAATTTTGATTTTTACCCATAATAAAAAATAAAAATAAAAATAAAAAAATAAAAAAATAAAAGCAATTTGTAATCAAAAAAAAAAAAAAAGAAACAGCCTAAGACGATCACTAGGGGTCCAAGAAAAAGGCTGTTTTTCCATGTTTATCTTGACTTTTTTATCCTTTTCCTGCCTTCTTCCTTTTCTTTTTTTTTTTTAAATAAAATAAAACAAAAAAAGAGTAGCTGCTGTCTTGATTTCTTCTTGTTGTATCCCCCCTTCCTTTGATTCTCTGTTTGCTAGTTTTTTCTCTCTTTCTTTTGTTTCCCAATTTTCTCTGCCTATGTTATATCTTTTCCCTCCTTCATCCTTATATTTTCTGTTTTCAGTTGTTGTTCTTTCATTCCACCTCTTTGGGCTTGGTCTTCAATTTTTCCTGTACTCATTTATCTTTCTC
Source organism: Tolypeutes matacus (assembly GCA_026826555.1). Taxonomy (NCBI): domain Eukaryota; kingdom Metazoa; phylum Chordata; class Mammalia; order Cingulata; family Chlamyphoridae; genus Tolypeutes; species Tolypeutes matacus. Next base: position 1,566,495 of record JAKSZT010026914.1, on the reverse strand, counting down.
TCCTACTTTCTCCATTTTTTATTTTGTCCTTTTTTTTCTCTCTCTCTTTCTTTTCTTCTCTCTTCTACTTTTTCTTTTCCCCTCTTCTCATCATTCTGGACTTTTAATTCATTCTTTATTTTTCTCCATTTTGTTTCATATTTCATTGTTTCTATCCCACTTTTCTAATCTTATTCTCCTGTACTTCTTACTTGGGTCAATTATTCAGTTACCTAAATTTTGTATGGTCCCTTTCCTACCTTTTACTATTATCACTACTATTACTCATTCTCTCTTCCTATTTCTCTGGTACTAACATTTTTTTCAAGGGAACATAGACAGCGGCAAGGAAATAGAATAAGAGGAACAAAGTGTCAAAGTGAAACCTTACCACACTCAAAAACAACAAAATAAATCTATAGAGCAGAGAGAGAAGCCAATCAACTGAATAAAAACACCAAGACAAACAGATGACTAGATACCAACAAAAAAATACAAGCCACACTAAGTAACAGGAAGACATGGCCCAGTCCAATGAACAAACAAAATACCAAGAGGAGATGCAGAAAATTGAGCAACTAATCAGAGCTGTCCAAACAAATATCATGAATCACTTTAATGAACTGAAGGAAGAGATTAAGGTTAATAAGGGAGAACATACTGAATAAATTGTAAACATACATAAAAAGATAACATATGATGGTGATGAATCGCACAATCCAAGAAAGCAGAAATACAATGGAAGCACACAACAGCAGATTTGAAGAGGCAGAGGAAAGAATTAGCGATGTGGAAGACAGTATATTTGATATCAAACAGATAAAAAAATCGAAAAAATCCAGCAGGTAGTTGGGGACTTCAATGACAACACAAAATGCACAAACATATGCATTATAGGCATCCCAGAGGGAGAAGAGAAGGGAAAGGGAACAGCAGGAATGTTGGAGGAAATAATGGCTGAAAACTTCCCAACCCTACTGAAGGAGATGGGATGTACATATCCAAGAAGTACAGCATACCTCAAACAGTATAAATCCCAACAGGCACAATCCAAGACATATACTTGTCAAATTGTCGAATGCTCAAGACAAAGAGAGAATACAGAAAGCAGCAAGAGAAAAGAGAACCATCACATACAAGGGAAGCTCAATAAGATTAAGTGCTGATTTCTCATCCAAAATAATGGAGGCAAGAAGGCAGTGGTATGACATAGTTAAGGTGCTAAAAGAAAAAAACTTCCAACCAAGAATTCTCTATCCAGCAAAACTGGCATTCAAAAATGAAGGAGAGTTCAAAATATTCACAGACAAACAAAGTCTAAGAAAGTATGTTAATGAGAAACCTGCACTTCAAGAAATACTAAAGGGAGTTCTGCAGGTTGAAAGGAAAAACCAGGAGAGAGAGAGAGTTGGAGGAGAGTGTAAGAACAACTAAGAAGACAAAAAGAGTAATGAAAACAATATATGACACACATAAACACAAGAAAATATGAGTAATCTAACTAATTCCATAACAATAACAACATTGAATGTTAATGGACTAAACTCATCAGTCAAGACATACAGACTGGCAGAATGGATAAGGAAATATGACCCATTTATATATTGTCTACAAGAAACTCACCTTAGACCCAGGGATTCAAGAAGGCTGAAAGTGAATAGTTGGAAAACAATTTCACATGCAAACAATAACCAAAAAAGGGTGGGAGTAGCTATACTAATATCAGACAAAATAGACTTTAAATGCTATACTATTGTAAGAGACAAAGACGGACACTATATATTAGTAAAAGGGGTAATCTTTCAAGAAGAAAGAACAATCATAAACATTTATGCACCTAACAAGGTCACCTCAAAATACATGAGGCAAACACTGGAAAAAGAAGAGCGCAGGACCAGATTGCTTCACAGGTGAATTCTACCAAACATTCCAGAAAGAACTAACAGCAATCCTGCTTAAACTCTTCCAGAAAATAAAAGTGGAAGGAACATTGCCAAACTCATTCCATGACGCCAACATCACCCTAATACCAAAGCCATACAAAGACACCACAAGAAAGGAAAACTATAGACCAATCTCCCTAATAAACTTAGATGCTAAAATCCTCAACAAAATACTTGCTAATTATATTCAACAACACATCAAATGATTTACACACCATGACCAAGTAGGCTTCATCCCAAGTATTCAAGGATCGTTCAATATAAGAAAATCAATCAATACACCACATAAACAGATTGAAAGATAAAAAATCACAGAATCATCTCCATAGATGCAGAAAAAGCAATCAACAAAATACAGCACTGTTTCCTGATAAAACACTACAAAAGATAGGGATAGAATGAAACCTCCTCAACATGATAAAGGGTATATATGAAAAGCCCATGGTGAACATCATATACAATGTTAAAATCCTAAAAGCTTTCCAAGATGGGGAACTAGACAAGGATGTCCACTATCACTGCTCCTATTTAACATTGTGTTAGAAGTACTTGCTCGAGCACTTAGGCAAGAAAAAGATATAAAAGGCATCCAAATTGGAAAGGAAGAAGTGAAAACTTCACTATTTGCAGATGACATGATCCTATACATAGAAAGCCCTGAGAAATCTACAACAAAACTTCTAGAGCTTATAAATGAGTTCAGTAAAGTCACAGGTTATAAAATCAATGCACAAAAATCAGTAGCATTTCTGTACTGAGCAATCTGAGGAGGAAATCAGGAAGAAAATACCACTTACAATAGCAACTAAAAGAATCAAATACGTAGGAATAAATTTAACTAAAGATGTAAATAATGACTTATATGCAGAAAATTACACAACACTGTTAAAGGAAATCAATGAAGACTTAAATAAATGGAAGAATATTCCCTGTTCATGGATAGGAAGACTAAACATTATTAAGATGTCTACCCTACCCAAACTGATATACAGATTTAACGCAATTCCAATAAAAATCAACAAAGCAAACAAAGTTTTTACTGAATTGGAAAAACTAACTATGAAATTTATTTGTAAGGACAAAAGGCCCTGAATAGTCAAAGACATATTGAAAAAGAAAAAAGGAATTGAAGTAATCACACTACCTGACTTTAAAACATTCTACAAAGCTACAGTGGTCAAAACTGCATGGTATTGGCACAAGGACAGACATACTAACCAATGGAACCGATTCAAGAGTTCTGATATAGATCCTCATATATACAGTCATCTCATATTCAACAAGGCCACCAAACTCACTCAACTGGGAGAAAATGACCTCTTCAACAAATGGTGCTTGGAGAACTGGATATCCATATCCAAAAGAATGAGAGAGGAACACCATCGCACATCTTATACAAAAATTAACTCAAAATAGATCAAAGATCTAAATATAAGAGCCAAGGCCATAAAGATCTTGGACTATAATGTAGGGAAACATTTACAGAACCTTGTAATAGAAAATGATTTCATGAACTTCATACCCAAAGCACGAGCAGCGAAAGAAAAAACAAATGAGACCTCCTCAAAATTAAAAACTTTTGAACCTCAAAGGAGTTTGTCAAGAAAGTGAAAAGGCAGCCTACTCAATGGAAGAAAATATTTGGTAATCATATATCTGATAGGAGTCTATTAATCTATCATATATAAAGAAATCCTACACCTCGAAAATAAAAAGACAAACAACCCATTTAAAAAATGGGCAAATGATTTGAATAGACACTTCTCCAAAGAAGAAATACAAATGGCTAAAAAGCACATGAAAAGATGCTCAACATCACTAGCTATTAGGGAAATGCAAATCAAAACTACAATGAGATACCATCTTACACCGATTAGACTGGCAGCTATTAAAAAAAAACAGAGGACCACAACTGTTGGAGAGGATGCGGAAGAAGAGGAACCCTCATCCACTACTGGTAGGAATGTAGAATGGTCCAGCCATTGTGGAGGACAGTTTGGCAGTTCCTCAAAAAACTAACTATACATCTGCCATATGATCCAGCAATTCCACTGCTGGGTATATATCCAGAAGAATCTAAAGGAAGAACATAAACAGATATATGCACACCAATGTTCATAGTGGCATTATTCACTATTACCAAAACTTGGAATCAACCCAAATGCCCATCAACTGATGAATGGATAAACAAAATGGGGTATATACATACAATGGAATATTACTCAGCTGTAAGAAGGAATATAATATTAATACACGGGACAACATGGATGAACCCTGAGGACCTTATGGTGAGTGAAGCAAGCCAAGCATTGAAGGAAAAATATTACATGACCTCACTGATATAAGTTAAGCAAACTGAACAGACTCACAGAGCTAGAGTCTTGAAGATAGGTTTACAGGAAATAGAAAAGGAGAAGAAGGTTGTGAGCTAACGTCCATATGGGAGAAATCTATGAAGAGGTGGAAGCAAGTAGTTGTGCAGTAAAGGGACATGACAGGGTATAGTGGGACATGACAGGGGTATAGTGATAATATTAGGTGGTACAGGTTTGACAGGGGGGCAGGGTGTGGAGGGTGTGGAGGGTGTGGAGGGTGGGTTGGATGGTCCATAGAACTGGGGGGAGGGTTGGCAGAGATAGCAGGTGAACAGTGGGGATTGGCAGGTACGTGGTTGAAATTACAATGTTGGGATGCTCATTTGGCAATATGACAAGGAAAGGTTACTGCTTTAGGGTGTCGGATGGGGGGCATTCGGGCCAGAGCCCACCAGGGAGCATGTGAATGATCATTTTGGCATAGTGTGTTGCATCAGTAGGTAGAGACTCACATAATGAGGGGGAAGGTGTTGGACTCCCATCCCAGGGAGGCCTGCTATGTTCTCAAATAAAGGGACAGGAGTCACTTGAGAGCATCAGCAGTGCCTCATAGGGGAGGACAGACCAGTGTGTCAAGCCCTCAGTGAAGATACAAGTAACTATGAATCTTGTCCTTCAAGGAGTGAAGCCTGGTGGTCACCATGGGCCCAAATGGGAGGGGGAGGGAGGAATAAAATAGATGGAACAGGGGACAATTTGGGGGTGATGGAAGTGTTCTGCATGATCTTGCAAAGATAGATGCAGGTCATGTTAAATTTTATCAGATCTTATAAAAGTATATAGTCCAAAATGTAAACCATAAGGTGAGCCACTTACGATGGTTAGTAGCTATGTTTCAATATTTGTGCATCATATAAAAGGTTATTGATGGGGGAAACGGGGAGGATGTTGGGTATATGGGAATCCCCTGTATTCTGTACATAACTCTACTGTGACCTAAAACTTCTTTGAAGAAAAAAGGAAAAAAAATAAATAAAATAAAGACACTGGGGGAATAAATGGAAGAAAATGTCACTGTACATACAGGACAACAGTCTTACAGTGATGAAAGGCAAAATGTGAAAAATAAAATAAAATTTTTTTCAAGTACTTTTTCATTAAATATTCCATTTATTAAAAATATTATTCTATTTTTACTTTTTATTAATTTTTTCTGTATATTACTTCTTATATATAAAACTATCATTACTGTTTCATTTTCTTAATAATTGTATGTGGCTATTTCATTGGCTTCATTTTTGAAGAAGCTTAAGATCATAGAAAGGTTATAGCTGTTGACAGGGGAGGATCATTGATGCAGGGTGTCAGTGAGGGGGGATACATGGGAGGAAGTTCACCTGGGGATACATAAAAGGCATATAAATGTGTTCAAATGTTCATGGGGCATTGTCATGGTAGGTGGAGATACACACAATAGCCAAAAAATATCAAATTCCCATCCAGGGGAGCTTTGCCACATTCTCTAATGGAACAAGAATGCTCCAAGTACAGGGACAATGACTTATGAAGAAGGATGGTCCATTGAAGGACCCTTGATATTGATGACTATGCTTATGAGCCTTTGCTCTTGAAATTGACACTTAGCCTAGTGACGTAGGGTGCCTAAGAGTTACCTATGGGGAACCTCCTTGTTGCTCAAATGTGGCCTCTCTCTAAGACGAACTCAGCATATAAAAGCAATAACTTCTGCCCAGCATGGAACATGACTCCCAGGGATGAGCCTCCCTGGCACCAAAGGATTACTGCCAAGTACCAACAAGCAGTGCATCTGGAAAAAAAAACCACCTTGACCAAAAGGGGGAAAAGCTGAAGACAAATGAGTTTGTATGGCTAAGAGAATTCAAAGTGAGTCGGGAGGCCATCCCAGAGGTAATGCTTATGCACAAATCAACAGGAGCTCATTGACAGCCAAAGTAGATATGACCCAAAATAGTGAAGCTCCTCAGGGATATGAAGACATCCAGACACTATTGTCAGGGCAGACAACTCAGGAATTTGGCCCCTTGCCAGTGGGCCCTAATCTGGTATTTATGCTCCCCAGTGTGACTGAGTTAGACTCAGCAGTGGTTTCCCTATGCATGACTCTTCTGTCCTTCTATCTGAACTTATAATTAGTACTAGAGTTGGTAGGTGTACATTCAAGAGACTTAAATCTTTGGGCTGTCCATGTGCCAGTTGAGCCCTGAATCTCAATGGAGTTGCAACATCTACTCTCCAGTCAGTGGGCTCACCCAGGACAACTAACGGGGAGGAGATGATAGACAAACAACATACCAACGAACCGAGAGTGCCTACAACTGCAAGCAAGGGAGCCCCATCTATCAGATGTATGGGATCAAAGCCCCCCTCAATTAATGGTGGAGTGGGCATCACCATCCCAGCGTCCTCAGGATTGGAAAACAAAATATGTACTAAAATAAACTTACCAGTATTCTACTATAGAGTACTTGTGACTCTAGGAATGGAAGAAATACCATTGTTGTGGCAGCAATGACCCATGGATGTTCAGGGTTTAGGGAGAGGTATAAAAGGGGGCATTTCAGGACTTGGGAATCATCTGAATGACATTACAACAACAGATATAGGCCATTATATATCTGGCCATAACCTACAGAGTCAAATGGGAGAGAGTGTAAACTACAATGTAAACTATAATCCACGCTTAGTGGCAATGTTCCAAAATATGTTTATCAATTGCAATGAATGTATCATACTGAAGAAAGATGTTGCTAATGTGGGAAAATGTGGGAGGTGTGGGGAGCAGGACATATGGGAATCCCCTATATATTCTCTGTAACGTTTATGTAATCAAAGTATCTTTTAAAAAATAAAAAAAAGAGGAAAAAGAAAAAAATATATAGGGGATTCCCATATACCTCACCTCCTCCCCCTCCCACACTTTCTCCCATTAACAACATCTTTCATTAGTATGGTACATTTGTTACAATTGATGAATACATATTGAAGCATTGCACTAACCGTGGATTATAGTTTACATTACAGTTTACACACTGTCCTGTGCAATTTTGTAAGTTTTGACAAAATATATAATGGTCTGTATCCATCATTGCAATGTCATGAAGGACAATTACAATGTCCCCAAAATACCCCATGTTATACCAATTCTTCCCTCTTCCTCCCCTCAGAACCTCTGGTGACCACTGTCTTTATATCAATGTTACAAATTCTTCCATTAATAGAATAAGTCTACTTTAGTCCATAGTTGCATTCCCCCCTTATGTTTGTTTGTTCCTCAATCTTGAGGATTTTGAGATGGTGATGCCCACTCTGCTTCCAACTGAGAGGGGGCTGAGATCCCATGGGGCACATGGATGGAAGTGTCTTGGTTGCAGTTATAGATAACTCTCTGCTTTTTTGGGATGGGCATTGTCCATCATCATCCTTTTGTTAGTTGTCCTGGGCAAGTCCGATGAACTGGAGAGTGGGTGTTGGCTGCAACTCTGCTGAGATTCAGGGCTCAAACGACAAATAAACAGCCAGAATAGTTAAGTCTCTGTGACAAATATTTAATGGGTATACTCCTAATTACAGGTTAAATAAAAGGGGCAGAAGAACCATGTGTAGGAAATAATAAATGAGTCTAACTCTGATACATTGGGGAGATAGGTTATCATATATTCCAAGGTGAGGCCCATCAACAGGGAGCCAATTTCCTGGGGTTGTCTGCCCTGCCTATAGTGTCCAGATGTCTCTGGAGCTCTCAGGAGCACCCGTCTGTGGCACTGTTTACTGTGGCAGTCATTGAATTTCTCCTGAGACGTGCACCTCTGGAATGACCTCCCAACTCACTTTGAAACCTCCTAGCCATAAAAACTCATTTGTAGTTCCTCATTATTCTATATATACACTATTGTAGTGGCCTTTCTTCTGTCACCAGGTCTGCCCCACTTAAATGCATCTTTGACATGGCATACTTGTCCAGGAATGACCTGATCTCAACCTACTCCTTCAACCTAATTTCTTGCCTCTCTTTGATTTCATTTTACACCTTAGTATAGTGGCCCTCAACTGAGGAAAGTGATGGCTGGAAAGATATAGTCACCTAGTGAGCTTTTTCAAATACACCAATTTCCTGCCAGTCCACAACTTCACCTGTGATAACTTATCAGAATAGGTTGAAAAGAATAGGGGGGATTTTTTTTTAACCCTGCAGGTGATAATGAAACAATACTTTTCACTCCCCTGACTGAGAATGATTTTCTTTCCTCCTCTTTTTCTGGGTCCTCAAAATATAAATTTAGGTAATTGATTTTAAATATTTTTTTTTCTAATTTTCTAATAAAAGTGTTTAAAGCTAGGAATGTCCCTTTAGGTACCACTTCAGCTACCTCCCACAAGTTGTGATATGTTGTACTATCACTGTCATTCAATTGAAAATATTTTCTAATTTCTCATGTGATGTCTTCTTTTGTCCCTAGTATATTTAGCAGAGTGTTGTTTAATTCCTAAATATTTAGAGTTTTCTTAAATATGTTAGTTATTAATTTCTTCTTTAATTCCATTGTGATCAGAAAACATACTTTGTATGATATAATTCCTCACTGGAGAACAAGCCATGTGTACTTGAAAATAATGTGTATTCTGTAATTGTTGAGGTATCATTTTGGCACAGGTGGTTGACAGTATTGTTTAGATCATTTCTGTCTTTACTGAATTTTACCGAATTTTCTGAGAAAGCGAAGTTGATATCTCTAACTATAATTAACTTGTCTATGCCTCTCTTTTATTCAGTCAGTGTTTGTTTCATATATTTTGATGCTCTTTATTAGGCATAACATTTATGACTATTTCTTTCTTATGAATTTTTCATTATGAAATTTTCCTTTTTGTCTCTGATAGCACTCTTTATCTTGAAATCTGTCTTATTTTATCTGATATTAATATTAAGAGTCACCTTCAGCTTTCTTATACTTACGGTTGCATAGTATTTCTTTTCCTATCCATTTACTTTCAGCCTATCTGTGTCTTTATAGAGTGCATTCTTGACTGAGAGCAGTGACACAAAAAGACATCTGCATACCCATGTTCATAACAGTATTATTCACAATAGCCAAAAGCTGGAGACAACCCAGGTGTCTATCAACTGATGAATGGATAAACAAATTGTGGCATATACACATGATGGAATATTATACAGCAGTAAGAAGAAATGAAGTTGTGAAACATATGACACACATGGACATTATGTTGAGTAAAGCAAGTCAGACACAAAAGGGCAAATGCTGTATGACTGCACTATGATGAACTAAATATATTATGTGAAATATATATATATATTTTGTGAAATATGAATATGGTTAAAATTGCATATATAAGACCGTTTTTCTTTGAAGCTGAACAAATGTAGGTTAATACTACAAAATGTTAATATCAGACAAAAAAACATTATACTAAGTGAAGGAGACCAGACACAGAGTATTACATATTGTATGATTCCATTTATATAAAATGTAAATATAAATCAATTTATAAAGATGAAATTAGATTAGTGGTTATATAGGGCAGAGAAAGGAATGCTAAGGGGTGTGGAGTCTTTCTTTCTGGAGTAACGAAATTGTTCTAAAATTTTTGAGATGATGAATGCACAACATTTTGATTATACTAAAAGCATATACACTTTGGATAGATCATATGGTTTGTGAATATATCTCGATAAAACTACTTAATAAACAAATAAATAATTGTGCAAGAATAGCCAGAAATAGCAGATATGTATAGCAGGAGAAACAGAGAGAGATTGAAAGGTGAGGAATTTTCTTGTTTGTCTTGTTTATTATTATTATTGAAATAATATCGAATTATTATCAAAATAATGAAAATGCTCTAATCATGATTGAAGTGATGAATGCACAACTATGTGATTATACCAGCTACCATTGATTATATACTTTGGATGAACTGTATGTTTTATTAATATGTATCGATAAAATTGATCTGTTTAAAAAATAAATGCATTCTTGTAGAAGGCATATAATCTTGTGGAGAACATACATAATCTCTACTATAAAAGAGATTATGATAATCTCTACTTTTTAATGGGATTGTCTACTTCCTTAACATTTGGTATAATTGTTGGTATGTTTAGATTGTCATCTAACGTTTTATTATTTTTTTTGTTTTCCCCTCTATTTTTTATGTCCTTCGTTTCTACATTCCTACCTTCTTTCAGATTGCTTGAAATTTCTTAGAATTACATTTTAATATATCTATTACCTATTTGGCTATACCTCTTAAACTATTTTAGTGGTTGCTCCATGGATTATTATATATACAGTAAACATTTTACAGTCTGCTTAGCATTAATACTATTTAATACAAAATGTAAAAAGCCTTGTACCTGCATAGGTCCATTTACTGCAACTCTCCATCTTTTATACTACAGGTGCCATGTGAATTACATCCACAAACTTATATACCACAACACAATGTTATATATATATTTAAAACAGTCATAAATATTTTAAGAAATAAGAAGAAAAATAATCTCTTCTATTTGCCAAATATTTACCATTTCAAATTGTCTTCATTCCTTCCTCAAGTGCTGAGCCTCTGAGAACTTGCTTTTAGCATTTCTTTAGGGCAAGTTTGCTAACAATGAATTCTCTTTTCCTTAACTGAAAATGTCTATTTCACCTTCATTTTGGAAGGATAACATCACATGATACAGAGTTCTAGGTTAGCGATTTTTTTTTCCCATTCAGCACTTTAACAATTTTATTCTACTGTCTTATGGACGCCATTGTTTCTGATGAAAAGTGAGTGGTCATCCAAATCATTGCTTCCCTGTATATGTCATTTTTCTGTGGCTGCTTTCAGTATTTCTGGTTCTATTCCTTCCAGGATTACTTCTCAGGCCCTGCACAATTTCCAGTGGTTGAGGTTAGCCTCTGGTTACTCCAACCAGAAAAACTGTAGGTTTTCTATTGGAGCTTAATTTTTTATCTAAAAAAATTTATTGAAGTATATCATTTATACATAAATATATATAAACAATAAGTTTATAGTAAAAGTTGTAGACTTACAAATCAAATATACATATCATCATACAGGGCTCCCATACATCACCCCAGCACCAACATCTTGCATTATTGTGAAATATTTGTTACAAACTGTGAAAGGGCATCATGAAAATATTACTACTAACTATAGCCCATATCTTACATTTGTTGTTTTTCCCCCAAACCCACCCAATTATTAACACACTGTATTACTATCACATATCTGTTATAGATCATGAGAGAACATTCTCATATTTGTTCTATTAACCACAGTCCATCTTCCATCACAGGATTCACTGTGTTATACAGCTTTGTACAATCCATTCAAAGTGTATACTCTGTGGCTCTCCTTTTCATCACAGAGTTGTGCAGTCATCACCTCAATTTTAGAAAGTTTTCATTACTCAAAAAGGAAAAATCCCATACCCCCTTATACCTGCCTATTGTTTTCCCTTAGAATTGAGATAATATCTTCATTGCAATTGGTATAAAAATATTACAATATTACTGTTAACTATTGTCCGTAAGTTACATTAGTTGCAATTTTCCTGTGTATCACCATATTCTTAACACTTTGTAAAAGAAGACCATTCTTAAATTTATACTATTACCACAATTTTCATCTACCACTGAAATCACTGTTATACAGTCCCTAGATTTTTCTTTAGCTTCATTTCAATTGACATTTATGTACACAGACTACTCCTCTCAGTCACAATCCCATTTATAAACCAGCTATGTTAGTTATACTCACTATTCATTTCCACACTTTTACAATAAACCTTATTAAAAATTCTACATACATTCAGCATTAACCCCCTTTTCGACTCATATTCGACTCACTAGGAGATATCCTAGTAAACTATAGTATGGCATTTACTTCCAAGAGTTTACTCATAGTATTTAGTTCATATTAATGAGACCATACAATATTTGTCCTTTTGTGTCTGGTTTATTTCACTCAACATAATGTCCTCCAGGTTAATCCATGTTATCATATGCACAATGATTTCTTCTTACAGCTGAATAATATTCCATTGTTTATATATACCACATTTTGTTTATCATCAGTTGATGGACACTTGGACTGTTTCCATATTTTAGCAATTGTGAATAATGTTTCTATGAACATTGGTGTACAAATGTCAGTTCACAGCCTTGCTTTCAGTTCTTCTGAATGTATTCCTAGTAACACAACTGCTGAATCACATGGCAGTTCTTTATTCACCTTCTGGAGATACCACCAAAGTGTCATCCATAGAGGCTATACCATTCTATATTCCACCCAATTAGTGAAAGAGTGTTCCTATTTCTCCACATCCTCTCCAGCATTTGTAATTTTCTGATTTTTTTAAAATAATGGCCATTCTATAAGGTGAGAAATGGGATCTTATTGTAGCTTTCCTATGCATTTCCCAAATAGCTGATGATACTGAATATTTTTTCATGTAATTTTTTTCATGTGCTTTTTGGCCATTTGTATTTCCTCTTTAGAAAAAAATTTATTCAAGTCTGTTACTCATATTTTAATTGGGTTGTTTTTTTATCGTTGAGTTGTATGATCTCTTTTTATAACAGGGATCTCAAACCCTTATCAGATCTGTGGCTGTCTTTTTACTTTCTTCACAAAGTCTTTTGAAGAACAAAAGTGTTTAATGTTGAGGAGGTCCCATTTACCCATTTTTTCTTTCAGTGCTCATGCTTTGGGTATAAGGTTTAAAAAACTACCATCTACCACATAATCTTGAAGTTGTTTCTCCATATTTTCTTCTAGGAGTTTTATGGTCCTGGTTTCTATATTTAGGTCCTTGATCCATATTAAGCTAATTTTTGTATAAGATATGAGATACTGGTCTTCTTTCTTTCTCTTGGATATGCATATCCAGTTCTCCCAGCACCACTTGTTGAATAGATATTCTGGCTCATTTGGGTGGGCTTGACAGCCTTGTCAAAAATCACTTGAACATAGATGTGAGGGTATATTTCTGAGTTCTCAATTTGGTTCCATTGGTCAATATGTCTATCTTTATGCTAGTATACCATGCTGTTTTTACTGTAGCCATCAACATGATTTAAGATCAGAAAGCAAGAGTCCTCCAACTTCATTCTTCTTTTTAAAGGCATTTTTGGCTATTCAGGACCACTTCTCATTCCAAATAAATTTGATAATTGGATTTTCCATTTCTGCAAAAAAATGGTTATTGGGATTGCATTGAATCTGTAAATCAGTTTGGGTAGAACTGACATCTTAACAATATTTAGTCTTCCAATCCAAGAACACAGTATGTCCCTACATTTATTTAGGTCTCCTTTGGTTTCTTTTAGCAATGTTTTGTAGTTTACTGAATACAGGTCCTTTATGTCCTTGGTTAAACTTATTCCTAAATATCTGATTCTTTTAGTCTCTATTATAAATGGATATTTTTATGATTTCCTCCTCAGATTGTTCATCAGTACTGTATAGAAATGCTACTGATTTTGGCATATTAATTTTGTATCCTGCCACTTTACTGAACTTGCCTATCAGTTCTAGTGGCTTTGTTTTGGATTTTTCAGAATTTTCTAGATATAGCATCATATCATTAGTGAATAGCAAAAGTTTTACTATTTGAGTAAATAGTACTCAGTTTTCTATTTGAGTGTCTTTTATTTCTTTTTCTTTCCTAATTGCTTTAGCTAGAACTACTAGCACACTATTAAATAACAGTGGAGAAACAGCGGGCATCCTTTTGTTGTTCCTGATCACACCAGGAAAGATTTCAGTCTTTCACTGTTGAGTATAACGTTAGGGTGGGTTTTTCATATACGCACTGTGATGGTTAGGTTAATGTGTCAACTTGGCCAGGTAATTGTTTCCAGCTGTTTGTTCCAGCAAGCACTGGGTCAATTGTAATACAAGAGCATTTATGGACTTCGATCACCAGTGAGTTTACTGCGTGGATGGCTGATTACATCTATATCAATCAGGGAGATTACATCATCAATGGGTGACGCTTTTATTCAATCAGTTGAATGTCTTAAAAGGGGAAGTGATTTCAACATTGAGAGAGAATTTCCCAGCTCGTTGTTGGACAGCCAACTTCTCCCAGAAACTTATAAAGGACCTTTCATTGGACTTTCATCAGAGCTCCTGGTTTGCAGCCTGCCTGCAGAACCTGGACTTGTGCATCCCCACAGTCGTGTGAGAGACTCTTTTAAAATCCCATATTACTGACAGATATCTCCTGTTGATTCTGTTTCCCGAGAGAACCCTAATACATGCACTTTACCACATTGAGAAAGCATCCTCCAAAAAAGTATGCTGTATTTTGTCAAATGCCTTTTCTGCATCAATTGAGAGGATCATGGGATTTTTCTTCTTCAATTTATTAATGTGGTATATTACACTAATTGATTTTCTTGTGTTGAACCACCCTTGCATACCTGGGATAAAATCCACTTGATCGTGGTGTATAAGTCTTTTTGTGTGTTTTTGGATGCTGTTTGCCAGAATTTTGTTGAGAATTTTTGCATCTATATGCATTAGAGTTATCGGTAATTTTCTTTTTTCATAGTATCTTTATCTGGCTTTGCTACTAGGATGATGTTGGCTTCCTAGAATTAATATGGTAGAATTCCTTCCAGTTCAATTATTTTGGAAGCATTTAGGAAGATTGGTATTATATCATCTTTGAATGATTGGTAGAATTCACCTGTGATGCAAATTGGTCCTGGGCTTTTCATTTTGGAAAGGTTTTTGATGACTGTTTCAATCTCTTTACTCATGATTGGTTTGTTTAGGTCTTCTATTTCTTCTGGGATCACTGTGGGCTGTTCGTATGTTTCTAAGAATTTATCCATTACATGTGCATTGTCTCGTTTGTTAGTATACAGTTGTTCGTAGTATCCTCTTATGATCTTCTTTTTTTCTGTGGGGTCGGTGAATATATCACTGATTTTATTTATTTACATCTTCTCTTTTTTCTTTATCAATCAAACTAAGAGTTAATTTTGTTGATTTGCTCAAAGACCCAACTTTTGGTTTTGTTCATTCTCTCTATTGTTTTCTGTTCTCAATTTCATTTATATTTGTTATGATCTTTATTATTTCTTTCCTTCAGCTTGGTTTGGGTTTAGTTTGCTATTCTTTTACTAGCTCCTCCAGGTGTGCATTTAGGTTTTCAATTTTAGCTAAACTTTTAAAATATAAGCGTTGAGGGCTTTTAAATTTCCCTCTCAGCACTGCCTTTGCTGTATCCCATCAGTTGTAATATGTTGTATTCTCATTTTCATTTGTCTCAAGATATTTACTGATTTCTCTTGCAATTTCTTCTTGGGCCCACTGATTATTTAAGAGTATGTTGTTTAATCTCTGTATATTTGTGAATTTTCCCTTCTTCCATCTACTATTGATTTCCAGCTTCATTACATTATGATCAGAAAATTTGCTTTGTATAATTTCAATCTTTTAAAATTTGAGACCTGTTTTTGAACCAACAATGGTCTATCCTGGAGAAGGATACATAATACACTTGAAAAGTTTGTATATCCTACCATTTTGGGGTGTAATGCTCTATCAATATCTGGTAGGTCTAGTTCATTTATCATATTATTCAAGCTCTCTGTTTCCTTATTCATCCTCTGTCCAGATGTTCTATCCAATGATGAGAGTGGTGTATTGAAGTCTCCAACTATTATTGTAGAGAAGTCTATTTCTCCCTTCAATTTTGCTAATGTGTGCCTCATGTATCATGGGACACTCAGGTTAGGTACATAAATATTTATTATTGTAATTTCTCCTTGGTGAATTGCCCCTTTTATTACTATATAATGACCTTGTTCATCTAACAGTTTTGCACTGAAAATATATTTAGTCTGATATTAGTATCACTAATCCAGATATTTTATGGTTACTATTTGCATAGAATATCTTTTTCCAAACTTTTACTTTCAATCTGATTGTGTCTTTATGTCTGAGTTGAGTTCTTGTAGATAGCATATAGATGGTTCATATTTTTTTTATACATTCTGTCAGTCTATGTTTTTTGATTGGGGAGTTCAATCCATTAACATTCAATATTATTATTGTAAAGTCATTACTTATTTTGTCCAATCTATCCTTTGGCTTTCTACTGACATATCTTTGTATTGTCTGTCTTTTTTATCCTTTAAGTTACCCTTACTAATAATCTTCATTTCCACACTGGTCTTTTCCTCCCAGGCTATAGCACTCCCTTTAGTATCTCTTTTAAATCCATGCTTTGGTAACATACTTTCTCACTTTTTGTTTGTCTGTGAAGACTTTGAACTCACCCTCATTTTTGAAGGACAGTTCTACTGGATAAAGATTTCTTGGCTGACTGTTTTTCTCTTTCAGTACCATAAATGCACCATTCCACTTTTTTCTTGCCTTCATGGTTTCTGATCAGCATTTAGTCTTTATATATAAATATATATAGATACCTAGATTACATAAATGTTACATAAAAATAAAGTGGATTCTCATATGCTCCGCTCCCTACTCCTCCCACATTTTCAACATCCTTCATTAGTGTAGTACATTCATTACAACTGATGAACACATTTAGAGCATTACCACTAAGCATGGATTATAGTTTATATCGTAGTTTACACTCTCTCCCACACAATTTTGTAGGTTATGGCAAGGTATATAATAGCCTGTATCTGTCTTTATAATGTCATTCAGGACAATTCCCAAGTCCGGAAAAGGCTCCCATATTACACCTGTTTTTCCCTTTCCCTACCCTCAGAACCTCCAGTGGCCACTGTCTCCATATCATGATATAAGTTCTTCCATAGCTAGAATCACAGTAAGTCTATAGTTGAATATCAGTAAGTCTACTTTGGTTCATAGTTCATTCCCCAGTCCTGAGGATTCTGGGATGGTGATGCCCACTCTACCTCTAATTTAGAGGGGGCTTCGACCTCATAGGGCAGATGGATGGGACTCTCTTGCTTGCAGTTGTAGACTCTCTCGGTCCTTGTGGTGGTTGTTGTCCATCATTGTCTCCTTGTTATTCATCCTGGGTGAGTTCAATGAACTGGAGAGTAAGTGTTGCAACTCTGTTGAGATTCAGGGCCCAGCTGGTACATGGACAGCCTAAAGATTTAAGTCTCTTGGATGTACACCTATCAACTCTAGTACTAATTATAGGTTCAAATAAAGGGATCAGAAGAGCCATGTGTATGGAAACCACAACTGAGTACAACTCTGTCACGCTGGGGAGTAATATCAGATTCCCTTGTATGTGATGCACTGCTTTTCTCTTGCTGCTTTCAGAATCCTCTCTTTATCTCTGGTATTTGTCATTCTGAATATAGGTGTTTTAGAGTAGGTCTATTCGTATTTATTCTGTTTGGCGTGCATCGCCCTTCTTGGATATTGATATTTATGCCTTTCATGAGGGTTGGGATGTTTACTGTCATTTTATTTCCTCAAATACTCTTTGATTCCCTTTTCCATTCTCTACTCCTTCTGGGACACCAATAATGCATAGGGTTGTGTGTTTTGTATTGTTATTCAATTCCTTGCAACCCTGTTCCATTTTTTCCTTTCTTTTCTCTTTCTATTCTCTTGTCCTTTCAAGTTCAGATGCTCAGTCTTCAAATTTACTATTTCCATCCTCCATTAACTCAAATCTGCTGTTATATGCCTTAGTGTATTTTTAATTTCATCCATTCTATCTTTCATTCCCATAAGCTTTGTTACTATTCTTTGCAGGTTTTCAAATTGTTCTTTCTGCTCACCCAGTGACTTCTTTTTTTTTAAATATTTTATTTATTTATTCATTTATCCCCCCCTTGCTGCTTGTGCTCGCTGGGTCAGCTAACCACGCCGTGCGGGCGGGCTTAGCCTTCACCAGGAGGCCCTGGGAACCGAACCCGGGGCCTCCCATATGGTAAACAGGAGCCCTACTGATTGAGCCACAGCCGCTTCCCCCAGTGACTTCTTAATATCCTTTATCTCTTTAATCATATTTTCCTTCAACTCCTTGAATTAATTTAGGAGATTTGATTATCACGGATTAGTTGTCATAAATTTTGTGTCTCATCAGGATTTTTCGTTTGTTTCTTTGGCTGGGCCATCTCTTCCTGTTTCTTAGTATGGCTTCTAATTTTTTGCTAATGTCTAAACATCTGAATATGTTGGTGAATTTACTCTGATGGTCAATTTCTCTCTCTTGCCCAGTGGTTTTGTTTCACAGCTCTCCTTTGGGTTTTGGTTCAACTTATTCTAAGCCTTTAATGTTGCCCAGATTAATTTATCAAAATAGGCCAGGGACTCACTAATGGGACACGCATCTGATCCAAGGGGATCTAAAAGCAGGTTTTCTCCTTGCAGTTTCCAATCTGGCCAGCAGATGTCGCGCATCAGGGAATCTTTCCACAGAGGTGTCTCTATCAAGCTCTACTTGCCATTGATTCTCGTCTGGCCAGAGCTGAGATTCAAAGCAGGCTGTGCTGGCCAAACTCATTGAAGAGAAACCACTCTTCACCTTCTGCCTCATCCTCCCTTTTCCCGGGGAGGAAGACATCTGTTCCCTTCTCAGTTGGCTCTATTGAGCCACAGGTTTTATCCAGGCTGTTTGCCTTGAGGGTGGGGGATGGGTGGCATTTCTGGCCTTAGGGGCTAGTAACACAGTTTTCATTTCAGTTTCTTCTTCTTTTTGTCCCTCACCCTACTACAGGATGTGCAGCACTCACCTGGTCTGCAGATCCCCAATGCAGCCATCTCAGACAGTTTTTGGCCCTTTCTCCATTGTTTTTATGAGATAGTTGAGCCTTGCCTTCCTACTCTGATACCATATTCCCAGAAGTCCATCTCTATTGTAGTTTTAGTCACCCATACAGTGCCTATTGTGGTTTGACCTCAGCCTAAAAAGCCTTCCTTGTTAATTCTTACTCCTTTGATCAAGATTCAACTTAATCATCATCTTTACCAAAAGCTTACCTAAGTCTCTAGATTCAAGTGAATGTGTACATGAGGCAGGAATACATTTGGTGCAATTAACAGAAAATAGTATTGCAGTGACTTGAGCAAAGCAAAAACAGGTTTGTTTTCCTCCCTTAACATGAAATTAAGTGATAAGCAATTCAAAGTTTATAAAACTGCTCAGATAGGTCATTAGAGACTTATATATTTCTTTTCATTCACTCTGCTACCTACACAAAACTTTTGTCTTTGTGGTTGCAAAGTGAAAGTCTATCCCTGAGTATTATATCCATTTTTCAGGTAATCAGAAGAGGCAAGGACAACTAGTAGGATGACCAACTGATCCTGGATGCCCAGGACTTTCTCAGTTTTAACACTGAAAGTCCCAAGTCACAGAGAATATCTCAGTCACTGGTAAACATGGATAGTTGTTCACCCTAACAAATGAGGGAAGGGAAAAGGCCTTCCCTCTATGTCATCAGTCAGACATTTGTCACATGGTCACCTCTACTGGTAAAGGAATCCTGAAGAAGTATTTTTAGCTAGATATTTTACAATGCTGAATAAAATTAGTGTTTTGTTATTAAGAAGGGGAAATATATATTAGGTAGATAATTTAGCAAGGTCTACCACAATGCCTCTTTTTTGTGTCCCCATATCACCCAGTCTACACCACCACATTAGACTATCCATAACACATTAAAGTGATACAGTCAGCCCACTAGTAATGTATTTATCTTTGTGCCTCCATTACCAAGCATGGTGCCTGACATATGGTAGACAATAAATGTTAGAAGAACTAAAAATCACATGCCTAGAAAAAAATCCTCTAGGATTGAAAAATGAAAATAGAGCCTACTCATTCTTCTGCAGAGGTGGATCTGATCAAGCTGTGGACACATCTTATGTTTACAAATTTGGGTTATTCTTAGACACAGCTAGATTCCCTTGATCATGACATTAAGAGTCTAGCTGATTATCTCCAGGGAATGCTAATCTATACTTTTTTATAATGTTCTTAGGATCCTTCCCCAAGAATGGTTTAGTAAAATATTGAAATCACTCATGGTTATATTACCAAGACTTTAAATTACAGTTTAATATTTATGTTACCAAGGTAAATATGGTAAAAAGCAAAAGCAAAACACATATGGCTTTAATGTTTTCAAATACAAGTCTAAACAGTAAAAAAAAATAATAATAATTTCAAAGAAATCGCAACATTTTCATAGCTCCAGTTAATAAAACAGTAAGTTAAAATACAGATACATTGAAGTTAAAACACACACACTCATTTTTATCTATGTTAAACACACAACAACAAAATTTAAAATGTTGATGCTTTAGGGAGGAAATCTACATCTTTTATGTGGGTGGAGTTGCCTTAATCAGACTGTTTCTGTTTTCAAAGGAGTTTAATGACATATAACAAGTCATCAGTAGGAGTTATGAATTCTAAGGAAATTAAAATTTATTTCTAGCTTTTTCATTAATTGCTTCTGTCAATACAAATAAAATAGTATTTCATAGCCTTAGGAGCAGGATATAGATCTTTCCATGGTAAACATTAAACTAGTATATAATCTGGCTAATAATTATGTAAGGTCTTTCTTGTATAACCTGATACTATACAAGTATAGTTAGGGATGTGTAACACGTGTGTGATGTTGTAAATACACAAAACAAACATAATAGCCACTAGCATTTTCTTTTTTCTTGCCACAGTTTTTTTTTCTTTCCAGTTTTGCCATGAACCTATGATCACAAAGAGTGACTATTAATAAAGTAATCCTCACCTTTTAATCAAAGTACTTTTCAGACATTTTCTCTTATACCTAAGAATTATTTGATATAAATGGCTCTGTAGTATTTTAGCAAAGTAAAATGTGTTTCTTCCTGCAAAAATGAAAACAAGTAATTCATTTTAATACTAAGGGTATTTTCAGCAATATTCCTTGACCTCAAGATTCCTAAGGATCCAAATTAAAATAACAATGCAATTGTCTTACCTGAAGTGTTTGGAAATAAAACCTGCTGAAAGGCTTTGTTTTGAGATATGGGGATGTTTTTACAGAATGTGGCCCTCAATAAGTTTTTATAAGTGATTAATGGAAGAGGCATGATAGTTCCCAATTATAAAACCTCAATGATGACCCCACCTCAGAACCATACCATCCTTTCCTCTATAGCTACTGCCTCTTTTAGGTCTTAAAGAGCTTTCTCTCTCCTGCACTCAACAGAAGTCTCTGGAATTCATTTCTCTACTTTTGAATCCAACTCTAGTCTGAGCCCATCATTTGAGTATCATCATGTCTCCCCAGTCAGTATTCTCAATGAAGCTATGCTGTTCTTCTATTTTTCAGTCTTCTATTAATAATGAAGATAACTATCATTTAGGATCTGTCTTTCTACAGCTCTCTCAGCTCCTGGTGTCTCAAATAGCAAAGAGTCATCACGGAATCATACTGGTACACTATATTTTCAACTCTGAGGCAGTCTAACAAGCAAAGAGTTAGTGATCTTTCCATTATATCAAGACAGTACAACTAAGCAAGCTCCTTTATAAAATTATTCTTATTTGTGAAATTGCTGTTTTATCAAAACTTCTACCATGTCCACAATCATTAGAACTCTTATCTGGAGAGCTGCCAGTGCAACAGAGACTTTGTCTTTACCTTCCAATGCTTTACATTACATTAACAACACAAAGCAGCCATTGCCATATATCAGTGCCGCACACATACAAACATATACTACTACTACACCATCCCTTTTTATATTTACTTATTGTCACATCTTCAACTTTAAATAATGTCAAAGAAGGCATCATTTGTCAAAGTATATGCAAGGGATAGAAATTAGGAAGAGAAGAAATTAGTAAAGTAGGTGAGTGGAAAATATTGCAAACTAGTGAAACTTCAGGTTTCACAAATATGTCCATAGGTTAATATTTGCTTTATAGAGAGGTATATCTTGCAAGGATTTTGATTTAATTATTATTACCCCAAAGCTCAGCACAGTTATGTGATAAATATCCAATAAATTCTCATGCAACAATGTGATTGGCTAAAGATTTTTTTTTTTTCATTTTCTATCAGAAATGGTATTCGTGTGGATATAAGAGAATAATTTACTATCAGAGTAGGATTACTGGATATAGAGGCTGAAGGATGGATCTGAGTCTCTGACACTATTTGTGTAACCTCAAGTAAGCAAACTCTGAATTCAGTTTCCTTGTTCGAAAAATGGAGACTGAAATCCTTCTATGAGTGTGTAGTAAAGAACAAATGACATAAAATGGGAGAAACTGCTTTATAAAGTCTACAATGTGCACAAAAGTAACATGTCATTATTTATATATAATAATAAAATATACTTAATTTTTTAATCTAAGAATAAAGATTCTCCAGAGTCTTCTTATGTTTGGAAATTGTTCACATAAAAAACGTGGTTTTTTATGTGAAAAGTTCATAGGGATCTCAGAGAATTTAGTCTAATATACTCACATAATCGATGACTCTGATGACAAGTGATATTCAGTGCATCGTTTAAGAAGGCACTGCTCCCTCTCTCCCTAGTCATTGTTCAAACATAGGAGCTCTATTTATGTGTGGGGCAGAGCTCCTTCCCAAATTAAAAATTTCATTTTTATTAAAGTATTATATATATTACTCAGTCTCACTTTGATAAGTTAAGGAAAAGTATTTGTCAAAACCATTCTACATAATGAATATGGAGGCCTAGGGAAAGACACAGAAATATGAAAATGTTCTATCTTTGGGCACGCTACACGTTCAGGATAAAACTGGGGAAGCACACATACCATACAGCCCCACAACTCCTCTTAAATGCTTTATGCTATAAATGTGCTTCCAAAACTATATTCAAAACATCATCAACATATTACTTTAATTCAATATAAGTTTAGAAAATTAGTATTTCTAAGATTTTAAAACATTCTATCCTAGAGTATATTATCTGCAATCACCTTCTTCGTATCCACAGTCCTTTCTCTAGCCTAACAGAACCACTTGATCACTTCCTCTCATGTGTGATATGTTGGCTTCCCAGGATACTCTGTTCATTTTGACAATCACGTAGGTATGCCTAAGGCTCTGATCTGACATTTCTAGAAATGCTGCTATAGTTGACACTGCTTTTAGAAGATGTGTATTCAGGAACTAACTTTCTAAACCATATCTTTATTTTTATTTTCTACTGATGATTTGCATGCTTCTTCCCCTCCTGATCTTATGAGTAGTGTTAGATATCAAAATATTTCTCTTAGTTGGATTAGTGGTTATGGTAAGAGAATTACTGTGTGTGAACACATGTGGAATTTTATTTACTGCTGCTTTGTTGGCTTCTTGATTGACTACATCCTGTTGATGCACCTGACTATAGCTGAAGAGCTTTGTTGTATTAGAATCTGGCTGGCTTTTTTTTTTTTTTTGGCTCAGTGGTTCCAACTAGTTGGCACAGTTGGTGCTATTAACTTGTTGAGAAACACAGATGCAGTTTCCTGGTATTCAGAAGCAACCAAATCTCTGCTCTTTTTATCTGTTTTTCTTTTCACCCTGCTAAATCGATGATGCATGGTTGCCTTTTCATTGTTTGCTAAGGTTTATGTTGTTGCCTCTTTCTTTTGTTCATTAGACTAACACAGTGCTTATAATAAATAGTCATTGGGAAAATAACATGTTACACAAAAATGCAACAATGTGTTTCACAGAAAATGGCGTGTCATAGATGCATTATGTCTAGAGTAGAACAATTTAAATATCCTTTGTGTGTAGTGAAAAAGCATCTGTAAAATTAAAAAAAAGCCATGGGAACGACACAATTTCAGCCTGTTTTATAAGTTTTTAACACTGGGAAAAAGAACTAAACTTACATTTGACTACAGTCCCAATGCCTTTCTCTTAGGATCCCTTAAAACTCTCTATATACTTTTCTGATAGCACTTAACACATTGAAATTACCTCTTTGTCTGTGTCTTCCCTAGAGTGGAATCTCCTTGTAGTCAGGGATTTCGTCTTACCTAGCTTTTTTTCCCTATCATTTAGCATGGCACATGGCTTATAGAAGGCTCTCACTAAATGTTTAATGTATTGAATTAACTAAAAATGCTCAATGGATCTGTTTTTATTAAGCCAGCCAATATAATCCCTTAAATATTGGAAAAGCAGTACTTTATCCCCCCCCACCCCACCCCCATAGCTCACATGCCAAGGCATCCATTTAACAGTACACATTAGGTGTTCTTCAGGTCAATTATACTGAGTATACATAAATAGGATCTTAGGAGGAAAAGAAATTTTGAAGCAAGTTTGAAAAAGGACAGAAGTGATTAATTCCTGGATTAACTACATCTGTGAGAAAGGTCCAAAAGGAATCTTTATGCTCCAGTAAACAGAAGCATTAATTCAAGAATATGGAAGGCCAAAGCATGCTCAACCTGGTGTTTTCTTTCCCTTATGAAAGAAAAGAGGCAGGGTCAGAGGGACCAGGTTAGATGTAAAATAGGACTAAGATAGTAAGGAAAAGAAAATGTAAGGGTAGCATTACTGAGGAACGAGGTAGACTCTTTCTTTCAAAGTAGTATATGCATGTATTTTCTGAAATCGTATTTGATAATTTTTTAAATATTTGTTTTAGTTCTTCTATTCATGATTCCTTTGTAAAAATTTTAAGCCTTCTATATTGAAGTAATTTTAGATTTACAGAAGAGAGACAAAGGCAGCATAAAAAATTACAATATAACCTTCACCCAACTTCTCCCAATGTTAACATCTTACATAATCATGATATATTTCTCAAAATTAAGAAATTAAAAATGGTGCAGGACTATTCACTAAACCATAGACTTTATTCAGATTTCCCTAGTTTTTCTGCTGATGCACTATTTCTGTTCCAATATCCAATCTAGCACCTTACATTGCATTTAGCAATTCATGATTCTTTAGATTTCACTTTTCAGTCTTAAGATTTATGCTCAACAAAGCCATTATATCAAGTCAATCACTATTATTTTTTGGTTATTTCCTTATTCTAATTCTCTATACCTCCTGTGTTCATCATTTATTCACTATGGGCATTGGATGTCTAAAGCTCTTTCTTAATCAGTTGCCTGCCTGCTGTGCTCTTCAATTCACTGTCCCTCTGCCCCTTTCTCTCTGCTCCACCTCCTCCAGCCTCCACATGGCTCTCTCTGAAGACACCTTGCTTCTGACTACACAAGCAATCTACATCACATAGATCAGCAGAAAAGGGCAATTTTCCCATTCCCTTATGTAATTTAGACCCTTAGACAAAACACATAAGCAGAGGTTGTCAAGTCAATCTGATAGCACTGTTAATGTTATATTTAATTTGTACTATTGCATAAATGGTGTGAATATTTTAATATTTTCTTAGAGTTTAGGATTAAGTAGTAAGTTTCTATCCTTCCCAATATTCATAATTTGAGGATGTCAAGGTACTTTTCTGAAAACAATTATTTGCTTTAGCTAAGGCATCAGTCAAATAAGAGTGAAAGATTTTATCCCAGTCTCTTTACCAGAGAATATTGGAGTCCACAAATGGTCTCGACAGTATCTGTGTCTATAAACCATTAAAATTATACACGTGGCATTTTGTTTATAAATGTATTTTTTCCCAGGGAATAGGCACCACAAATCTCATGAGATTATTAAAAGTATCTCACGGCTCCAAAATGATGAAGAAGCGTTTCTCTGGTTCTAGCTAGAGATGTCAGAAATCTACATTATCAGATAAGTTTTCTCTCCAAATTTTAGTGCAAAGAATGTTTGGAGTTATAAAATAACTCTAAATGTCTTCAATTCACAACATAAATGTTCTTTCATTTCCACATAATAAAGGAACATAAAATTCATTGTACTCTCTTCATACCTCTATGTTTTTCATATGGGTAAAATCTCTTTTTTCCCCTTTATTTCCAGAGCCTTTTTCAGCATGGTTATTATTCCTTCTGCTATTGCCTGTCTCTGCTTCACAAGCCATTCTTTCATCCATCATTCTGTACCCCATTACTTTTCCCTGACAAGACTGCTTGCTGGGCATTTTCCCATGCCTCCTCCATTCTGCTCCAAACACCTCCCCTTGCTTGTGGGAAGTGCTCCAGCTAACAGAGTGTGTAACCATGGGGACTGCCAGTGCCAACAGCATACCAAAAACGCCATTCTGGAGGGAAAAAAATTAGCCTGACCTCTTTGTGGGATCTTCTAAGAAGGCAGGACATGTCCCTGGGTAAAGTTAGAAATTTACAGTATGGAACTAAATGTAAATATAAAGAAAACAAGACTATCCCTTTTGATATGAGGGGGCATACTTTACCTCATCATTGGAGACAGAAGAGTGGAAGGTTAGAGGGATGAAGGTAGCAATGTTGTCCCTCATCCATCCATATTCAGACAAAATGCTCCTATACTGGTTCCCATAGAAAGATAACTCCCCTACCCAGCCCAATCCCTATCAAAAGTTATGTGATATGGCCACTGAGGGTACATTTTGGATAGAATGTAAAAGGCATGGGATTGTATAACACAGTGAACCACATGGTAGAAGATAGACTATGGTTAACAGTACAAATATGAGAGTATTTTCTCATGAACTATAATGAATGTACAATACTAATACAAGTTGTTAATAATAGGGGGTGCATGGAAAAAATATACCAAGTGTATGCTATGGACCATAGTTAGTGGTCATAGTCTGATGATGTTCTTTCACAATCCGTAATAAATGTTTCACAACAATTTAAGATCTTGGTGGAGAGGTGACCTATGGGAATCTGCACATTTACATGATTGTTTCATAAGCTCACACCGTCTTTTTTAAAAAACAAAAGTTAGGTGAAGCAACTTCATTTAGTTGCCTATTATTTTGTAACCGATATAAAGGGTTATTCTTAAATCTAGTTTTTAAATGTAAAATATAGATTGTGAAATAATACAATAAAAAATGAAATATTTCAATAATCTATTATGGTGATTATCATTATCATAGATCTGTTTATTGAGCAGTTCCTCTATGCCAGGTACCCTGTTACATGATTTATATATATACTATCACTGAACCTCACAACAGTGCAATAGAATAAACCCCACTATTATCCCCATTTTTACCAATGAGGAAACTAAGGCTAAATTAATTGACCACAGTTACTCTGCCAGCAAAACCCACACTTTACTCTGCGTAAAGGCCTGTTTGTGGTTGAATTCCAAGCTCCTGAACCTAAAACTATCCTGCACTTTACAGATGGGTTGAAAATGAGCTGCTCTTTTTAGGAATTAGAGGCAAGAATAAAGTTAGCAAGGGGAGGAAGAAGGGAAATCATAAATAGAAGTAATAGAAACAAGTTCCAGAGACTCACTAAAAGATTGTATCAACATATGTCAGTTCCATTTGCCTAATCAGGTTTTCTTTTTCCTTGAGGGCAATAATTTGATGCCTTTCAAACACCTTTTACATAATAAACATGGAGAGGGAAAAAGGAAGGAAAAGGGCAGACAGACAGAAAAGAAAGTTCGGAGAGAATGAGACAGCCATGAAGAATGAAGAAGGAAAACAATAGTAGCAAATGGGGAAAAGGTATAGAAGGGAGGGTGGCCAAAGGAGAGAGACAGAAAAAAAAGAGGTGAAAGATGATGAAGGCAGAAAAATCCTGATTCATTCTCACTTCCTGGCCCTAAAAACTCACTGCTCACTTATTAAACTCTTCTCTTCAGGGAATTGTCATTACAGAATTCAACTCTGAAATAATTAACTAGATAATTAACCTCAGAGCATAGCTTTTCAACTATTATTTCATCCTTTAAATCATTTACAATCTACAGCACTCCTTGTGTCCCTATGGCCAGCAAAGCTTTGGAGGAGATAACAAGATGACCAGGACATAGTACTGTTCACAGGGTCTTGTGACAACCTAAGAATTTAAAACATACACATGGGTAACAAAACCCCAAAGGGAAAAGGTTGTAAGTGCTATAAGTGGTCCAAATAACCTCTGATTTGAAAGACTTTATGACTGAAGAAGTAATTCAATTATTGCCAAATGAGTAAAATTATAAGGAAAGATATGGCAGGAAGTAATTGGGAATAAAGATACGTTAAGAAGAACAAGCATCATTAGCAATGGTACAGAGGAAGAAAAACGTGGGGAATCATTCATTTTGCTGGAATGTAGCACATCTGTCTCTATTATATCTCCACCTCTTCCCTCTCCCATTTTTGTAGCAGTCACTTCTTAGACTTCTTGGTCTTCTTTGCCACTTCTCTTCCTCTACTCATTCTTTAAATATGAATGACCCATGACATTCTGTCCTAGAGCAAACAATGTTTAGGAACCAGCTTGGATCTTCTAGCTTCACTTTTCTCTGGGGTCCTTGCCACTTGTTTCACCCCAGCCACTCCTATAGTGATCAATTCTATGTGGGCTTTGCTTATCTGCTGCCTGACTGGTTTTTGATGAGCTCAACCTGCCAGTGCTTTGCCTCATGTCTACTGTCTGTCTCTCAACAACCACCCTAGAGCCAATGACTCAAGAGACACCATAATCCTGCTGTGCAAAGAGCATCCTGGAAGTTCAGGGAATGAATATACGGAAGTGTGATAAAGGTGAGAGTTAGTATCCCCGGGCAAACCTTTGATCAAGGAGATTTGGAGGTGATAATCATACTTCTTCCTTTCTGACCCTTTCCCCACAGTGCTAAGCTCAGGTCTCTTAAATGACAGTCCCAATTGATATTAAGCTGCAACCAATGGGTAAAGCAATCTCCTATTATCCCTTTTTTCTTCCTTGACTCATCCCCGTTTTTCACTTCTGCTTCTTTGGGATTGTACTTCCTAATAAAATCGTAGCACAGAAGCTTCTGCCCAAGGCTCTGCTTCAGCGAACTGAGGCTAAGACATAAACATTTGTCTTTTCCCTTTTCAGCTTATCTTAGCAATTTCATCTACTCCCCTGGTTTCAATTATCATCAATGTACAGATGAGTTCTAAATTGACCTCTCTAACCTAAACCTTTCTTCTGTGTACCAGATACAACTATTTAAATATGTGATGGGTATCTCTACTTGAATTTCTGACAAGTACCTCAAAATTCTTAAAATTGAACTAACTACCTTCCTCCGTTATCCAATAGACTAAACCAGATATCTGGGAACCATTCTTAAGTTCTTCTCTCTCACTTTTGATTGTAATTTTTCACTAAAGCTTGCCAATTCAACCTCTTAAAATCCCAGCTTCATCCATTTCATGGCATCCATTCCTACTGCCATGCTCAAGTTCAGACCACCATCATGTCTTTCCCACATTGCTGCAACATCCTCCTATAGATCTTCTGACCACATTTCTTATCCCCCTCAAGTCCATAACACCACACTAGAGCCAGAATAATCTTTCTTAAATCGCAAATCTTATCTTGTTATAACCCTGCTAAAAAGTCCTTTGAAGACTTTGAGATAAAGTCCAAACTCTTTGTGTGGCTTCCAGAGCTCCTGATGCCCTGCACTACCTACCTCTTAGGTCTTATCTATTGATATTACTCCCTCATCTTCTACCCTGCCATGCTGAGTGCCTCTCCTTAAAATAGTCAGGCTTTCTTACTCACTGTTGGTCCTGTAGATGTGCCTATTCGTCTTTCTGGATTATGCGTCCTTTTTGCCTCTTTTACTCATTCTTTCTATCTTAATGTGAATGACACTTCCCTGTGTAGTAGGATTTGAGGTTCAGGGTCTGAAGCAGTTTTGATCTCCAAATCAGGTACTACAATTTAGACAATTCAGACCAGAGAGTTGGAGGCATTATCAAAACTTATTATGAAGATGAAAGGAATGACAGCTGGTGGAGAGAAAAACTGAACAACCTGCTGAAGGCATTTGAGTAAGGTGACAGAGTATCCTAGAATTAGAACACAACAAAGTGAGGATTGTTCTTTGCTATGAGAGAGCCATTACAGATTACCACAGAAGAGGTTAACTAGGCAGCTCAGTGACTACTCTAGCAAAAACAATAAAACAAGGGCAGGCTCTGATCCTTGGGCCTAATAGCCCACCTCCAACAGAGCCTCAGCTTTGTCCAGAGGGAGCTCAACAGCTATAGTTAGAATCATGTAGTTTTAGCAGCACAAATTAATAGAATTAATTGCTATTGCTATTGTATGCTGGCAAGTCCACATCAGAAAGAATGAGGTACTTCCATATACAAGACTGCTTAGAGGACCAATATTTAATAGAGGTTGGAATAGGCAAAGGTATATTGATAATTAAATTCTATGACTTATCCCAATTTAGACCCCTAATCTAATTTGCCTAAGTAAAGAGAATCTTAGAATCTTTTATATTTTTATATTCCAGGCTCAACATTTGTAGGCCAATAGATAAATTCAATTTAGAAGATGTAAGCAGCTAAAAAAAACAAGGCCCCTTCCATCCCACTAAAACTTAGACCATCTCCCTTGAAAAATCTGTCTGCATGCACACACCAAATGGTACTATTATCTGTGCCAATGATAGATGTATGCAAAGTGAAATGAATGTTCAACTTCTGAGTATCTTGGGATCCCTGGCACAACAGAATACTGACATCAGTTTCACTTTAAACCACATTGGGTTTAAATATGGTTCTTTTGGCCTTGTGGATCCCAGGCAACATTAATTCAATTTTGCAACATTATAAATTATGCTGAAGTAAGGTTAAGGATAAAATGGTTTAGATAAAACTTTTCTTTTTTTTTTTTTTTAGTTTCCATATGTAAATTCCATTATTTGATAAAATTGATTCAGGTGCAATTGAGTTAAATTGTTTTCCTAAGTTCCATTTGTGAGTTTTATTGCCTAAAGGAACTGACTCACCTATGAAGGATGTGTGATAACAGCTAGAAAGCCATTTTCCCACTTATTGGCTCAGGTCCCTGACAATTGATGATCTGCAAAACACAATGTATTAGGAAAGTGATTTTGCAATTTACTCCTCATCTGAAATCCAAGATACAGTTCATCCTCACTTAATAGACAAGCATACTTTATTTTTTTTTATTTTTATTTTTTTTAAAGAGACAACTTTTATTTTTTATTTTTTATTTTTTTTACCGGGAGAACCCCGGAACTGAACCCAGGTCCCTCCATATGGGAGACGGACGCCCATCCATTTGAGCCACATCCGCCCCCAACAAGCATACTTTAAAATGGCTTTTCTGAGGCCCTATCATGAGTCAACAACAGCATAAGGACTAGAATCTGTGTGCTTAAGGGCCAGGCTTTTGTCATAACTTCTCTCAGGCCATCCTTCCTCTTGAAGAATATTATCTCTTACTTCCAGAATGAATAGATCAAAATAATTGACTCCAAAGTACCTTCCTGATGCAATGTCCATAGAAACGGCCTATAACGAAGTAAATGGAAAACACAGGCATTCTTATTGTGCTAATCATTCACTAAGCAGTGGGGCATTCAATTTAGAAGTGGACCTAAAATGGCTTTAAATAAATAATCCACAGTGCGTATGTTGAACAGAGGTAGTAAAAGGAAGCTGAAAAGGTATGAAATGAGTTAGGAAAAAACAAATTGAAAACTCACTGCAATCTGAAGAAAGGAAAAGAAAAGTAACTCAAGCGAGACTCAAACATGAATTGTGAGGTTTAGCTAGCAGTGCTGCCTAAGCTCAAAATAGAGAAACGTGCTCTCAGGACTGACAAATGGAGAAAAAAATTGTTCGAGTATGAAGGCAAAGTTGGAGGAGCTCTGTGGGAGCCTTCAGAGACCTAGGAAGAAAAACGGCCCTTTGCACCTGGGAATCCTGCCTGGCTTGAAGAGTGGGAAGTGTCTTTGGCTAGAAGACCGGGGCTGAGGTTTGAGGATTTTGAGAGAGGATGAGACACAAAGGAAGACCTGAGATTGAGAGACCTGGATTTGGGAGTCCATCAAGGCTCAGGAACATTCAAATAGGAGGGAAAGCTTCACAATTCCAAAGAATTCAGGGGAAGCTAGAGATGGCCAAGGGAACAGAGGCTCCTGGAACTTATGGGGGAGGATAACTTGTGGAAGGCAAGTTTTTAAGTATATGGCCATAATTTCCCCCTCAAGTTTCTGGCAATAATACAAATCACTGGAGTGCCTCTCTCAATTTTATGGGAACCTTTGGTGGAACTGCTGTCCCATAATTCATTTTCCCTCGATTTATCTGTATGTAAGTAACACATTATTTCCTGTAGTGAAGGGGTTTGGATTTTCAGGCAGCACAGAAAAATTGCATTTTTCAACTGCAAATATAATACCTTTTTTTGTTAGCAACTGTCATAAGTCCATTATTGGAAAATCAATTTATACCTGATTTCCAACAACAGATTAGAGATACTCAGCAAATGACTTTCAAGACACTGTGGAGTTTTTCTTTTTCTTTTTTTATTTTTTTAATTCTTGGACCAGGCATTCTTCCAGAATCTTTGTTGCATCTCCTTTTTCTTCCCATACATAGGCCATAACTAGTTGAGATTCCCACTTCCAACATTACTGTCCTATTTACCTTCTGGAAAGAAATACTTCTCATATATTTAACATAAAACCAAATACTCTTGTTGTAAAAGAGGTTGATTTGCATTTCCCTAATGAGTAATACTATTGAGCATTTTTTCATGTGCTTATTTGCCATTTATAGTACGCACACTTATTAAAATGCCTAAAATTAAAAAGAAAAACAAAAATAAAAACAAGGCACTAACATTCTGGCAAGAATGTAGAGCCACTGGGATTTTCATACATTACCTATGGGGATGTTTAATAGTTCAGCTACTCTAGAAAATGGTTTGGGAGTTTCATATGAAGTATTAAGTAAAATAAAACTGTCGCCTGCATTGAGCATTGCTGGGACGAACTCCTTTTTGAGAAAGGATTTTCCAGAAGACAAAGCAATTGGCTTGTAGGGGCTTTCTGAGAAAATGGAACAATGGAATGCACCCTACAGAAATGCAGATAAGCAATACCTGGTGATAAACTAGTTTGGTCCAGTAGAGATGGCTTATCAGAATGGACAAGCATACCATCAAATCAATGTGTATCTACTCCCCACTCTGTAAGTCACCTCCCCATTATAAAATGAAAATGGAAACTTATCTTCCACGAATCAGAACATTTCCTCACTTGCTTCCACAATTGTTCTATATAAGTTTCCACTTCCCACTCCCTTGTTGGAGCTCCTTCCCAAGTGCAGTTTGGATAATGCCAAATTCATGAATCATAAACTGCTCAGGTGAACTCCCATAAATGATATCTTAGCCTAATATTCTATTTTAACAAAAGTTAAATACACTTACCACAAGACCCAGCAATCCCACTCCTCAGCATTTACCCTAAAGAAATAAAACCTATGTGCACACAAAGGCCTGTATGTAGTATTTATAGTGCGGAAATGGATGCGGCTCAAGTGATTGGGCTCCCGTCTACCATACAGGAGGCCCAGGGCTCGATTCCCGGGGTCTCCTGGTGAAAAGCAAGCTAGCCCGTGCAGCAAGCTGGCCCAAGCAGAGTGCTGGCCCACACGGAGTGCTGGCCCACGCAGAAGTGCTGGCCCATGCAGGAGTGTTGGCCTGCATGGAGTTCTGGCCAGAACAGAGAGCTGGCGCAACAAGATGACGCAACAAAAAGAGACACAGAGGAGAGACAATAAGAGATGCAGCAGAACAGGGAGCTGAGGTGGCGCAAGAGATTGAGCACCTCTCTCCCACTCCAGAAGGTCCCAGAATTGGTTGCCAGTGCCTCCTAAAGAGAAGACAAGCAGACACAAAAGAACACACAGAGAGCAAACAGCAATTGCAAAACAATGAGGGGGGTAGGGGAGAAATAAATAAATAAATCTCTTTAAAAATATATTTATACTGCATTATTTATAATCTCCCCAAACTGGAAACATCCTAGTATCCTTCAATAGTTGAATGGATAAACAGATTACAGTAAACTTATACAACAGAATATTACTCAGCAATAAACAGGAACTGATACACATAACAACATGGATATGAAAAAGCCATATACTGTGTTGATTCCATTTATATGACATTCTGGAAAAGGCAAAACTATAGGGACAGGGAACAGATCAATGGCTGCTGCAGGTTACAGGTGGAGGAAAGGTGTGACTACAAGGGGCAGAACAAGGGAACTTGGGGGGTGATGGAACTATCTGTATCCTGATTGTAGTGATGGTTACATGATTCTAGGCATGGGCTAAAACTCACAGAAATGTATACCCTTCAAAAAAAGGTGGATTTTAATGTATGCAAATTTAAAAAAACAAAGAAGAAAAGAAACAAAAAAAGGAAGATTGAAGGAGTTGGTCTTTACCAATAAATAGCAGTGGCCACTACCCAGATTAGCTCCTTAATTGTGGAAATTCATACCTTATCTAGACTTTTACATTGTATCTTGAAATGCTTATTTAATGCATTGTAAAGGTGGGACTCAGATTCAGGACTTTTGCAGTCGTCCTAATTCTCTTTTATGAGCAGACAACTGATTAGAAGTTTCATTACTGCAGAGAAAAGAGATCCTTTTGAAACAAAAGTTCTAATTTATTCCTTCAAAACCAAGATTTGTTTTGTTTTGCCTGGGGTATAGAACAGGAGATCTTGATGGGTTAGAACTGAGAATAGAGAAGTTCACCATACAAAGTGAGATGACATCCCTTCCCCTCTGCTCTCAGCCTGTCCAAGTATCTATTTGCATCTACTGAGTCTTCTGGAGGTCAACTTAAATCCAGTTGACTTTAGGGAAGGGTGGGAGGCAGCAAAAGCCAGGTGGTGGAAAGGGAGGACAGAGCCATTGAAAACCAATTCATCATTAATTAAGAAAAATCTGGCTCACTGAGACAGATTCAGCAACAGAGGATAGGTGGGGAGCAGGGGTTTAAAATACAGAGCAGTAGCTGAAAACCTTCCTCAAGGTGAATATACTGAAAGAGCTACCTTTAGGCCCAGGTAATTCTGCTGTGTTATTCCACCACCCCCCACCCCCCACCAGGCTACACACAGAGGTGGGAACCTTCTTGCTCTGGCTTCATAAACAACTGCAAAACCATGCATCATTAAGTGAATTTGGAATGGGTGGACGAATGTCAACAAAGTGACTGCAGGCAGGGGCCAAGGAAATGGTAAAGAATTGCTTTACAGGGGTCAAAACAGTAGGTGAAAATTCTAGTAACGATGTGGACTGAGCTGACACTAAGGGGACCCTCCTTCTCCTCCCACCTCCATAGCTCCAAACACATAGAAAATCTGGATAAATATATAACAAAAAGTTTGTAATAAAATGCAATAAAAAAGAAAAGTGTTAGATACTAAAAATAAAAAAGAAACGTGAAAACAGGAGAACAAACACATGAGCTGAAGTCATGATTACTGACCAGTGGGGATACTGTTCCCAAACATAACCCCAATCAATGGCCAGGAGTTTGGCTTTTGGTGCCCCTGCAACAGCCCAAAATGTAGCTCTGCCCCATCAAAGGCTGACAGCTGGAACTGAGACTATTGTTCAAAGGCAGTGAAGCAGGCTAGATAGGGAATCAATAGATGGATCTGGAACCTGGCAGAAAAAATGACACCATTAAACACGTGTTCTTCAGTACCCCCAAGATGGCTGCTGGATGACTCTTGCGAGAAATCCCATTCAGAATGAGATTTCCTCCAGAAGCCAGGAGAAGCCCCAGATACTTTCCAGGGACCTTATCATTGGGTCTTCAGGGGATTGATGGGTGGGGTCATCAATCAAAACAGCAAACAGCTGGGACTCCTCCCCTGTCATTAACAAAGGGTTGGAATAATTAATGGTTTAAAAAGTAAAGGCAAAGGCCGAGCTGGCACTGCTCTTGCCTTTTGACCCCTGCTCTTATCCCCCGCCCCCCCACCCACCCACCATGATGAGCACACAATTAAAACCTGGGCATTTGTAATCTATCGTGGAGAATTGTAGTCTGTAAATCAGCCCTCTTTACTCCCCTCCTTAGTAAAGTTCTGGCGTAACTAATATGGCTTGCTCTTGAAATTAATTTCTCATAGCTTAACCAAGAATCTCGAGAAAATCCAGCTACAGTAGGTTGTAAAAAGAGTCTGAAAACTGGGTCTGGAAATATGCAGCTGCCTGGATCAAGAAAGTTACAGGAGCTCTGGTTGAAAAGGAAAATTGGGGGACAAAGTGAAAACAAGGTAGAACTAAAGTTCTAGGATCTAATTTCAAGAAAGCTGGGTGAGTCTGAAAGAGAGGCATTAAGTGTGACAGCTAAGAGCATGAACTCTGAAAACAGACTGCCTGTGTTCAAATCCCAGCCCTACCATTTCCGTAGCAATGGGATCTTGAACAAGTTACTTCCCTTAATCTTCTCCTTTATAAAATTTAGATAATAATAGTGCCTATCTCATCAAGTATCTACTCATCAATATTAACTCATTTCATATTTCTAAAATGTTTAGAACATTGATTTTAAAAATCCTTTTAGGGAAAAAAATAAGAATTGAAGGGAACTCTGTTAACCTGATTAAGGTTATTTAGCATTCCCTTTGAAGTCAAGAACAGAGTAAGAATGCCAACTAATACTGCTTCTCTTCAATGTTGTGCTTTTTTGTTCTAACTAGCTAAGAAAAAAAGAAGTAACACTGATTCTTTAAATGAAAATTCCAAATTACAGTTAGAAATTATAAGAGGTCATTAAGGTTGCCATGTATAAGATCAAAGTGGAAGAATCAATTGAATTTTACATTCCACTTCAAACAATTACAAAAATGTGAGATTAAAAATGATCACATTACACCCAGCAACAAAAACTCTGAGATACCTGAATAAACCTAACAAATGATGTACAAAATTATGATGGGAAATACTATAAAAGATTATAGCAGCTCATGAAAGAGGACTTAGATAAATAGAAAAACCTTGGTCAATCAGTGGGGAAACTCAGTATCATAAATGTTGGTTCCCTGTAAATAAGTTATTTGATTACATTTAAATTTAAAATTTTTGTGTGTTAACATACAAGTCACAAATTTGGAAAAGAGATAATAAACAGAGGATTAGTACTCAGAATATATAAAGAACTCCCACAAATTAGTACAAGAAAGACAAATTACAGATAGAAAACTCACAAAACATATGAACTGGAAATTGGCAGAGGAAGAAACAAAATGGCCAAAAATCTTAAGAAAAAAATGCTCAAACTCACTATTAGTGAAATATAAATAAAAAAATAATATTTCTCATCCACAAGAGAAGCAAAACTTAAAGAATGCAAATACAACAAATGTGGAGGGAAATGTGAGAAAAACAGCAGGGTCCTCTTTGGAGAGAAATTTGGAAATATCTTATATATTTTATTTCTGATATATGTCCTTGAGAAATTCATAGAAATGTTCACACAGTGACATAGATAAGGAAGATCAGTACCACATTGTTTGTAAGAACAGTTATTTGAAAACAATCTGCATGTCCATCAATAGGGGATGAATAAATAACTGTAATACCCACAAGATGGAATATAGCAGTTAAAGTGAATTAAACACATTTACATGTATCAATAAAAATCGTGAAAACATGTGAAATAAAAAATTGAATGCAGTAAGGCACCACTTATATAACAAATTTGAACTCGTGAAACAATATTGTATATAATTTATGGAAAAATACATAAGTGCCTAATACTTTAAAATGTATTACAGAAAGGAAACATAACAGCTTCAGAAGAGTGTCTGTCTTTGGAAAGAGAAGGGAATGAGATGAGGAAAGTCTTCAACTGTATGCTACATTTCAATTTTTATGAAAATACTCTGAAGTGAAAATAATTTGAATATGGCAAAATGTTGATATTTGTTGATTCTCAGTGGTGGATACAGGTCCTATTCTCTGCATTGCTCAGCATGTTTGAAATATTTTATTATACAAATTGAAAACAAAATTGTAAAACAATGGCAGGTGATAGAAACCAGAAGTTAGCAGGAATATAGGCTGATTTTTGTAAGCATCTGTAAAACACACTTTGGTGAGTTTTGAAAGTAGCAAATCTTCATTATTCACAGATTCTGTATTTGTGAATTCTCCTACACACTAAAATTTATTTGTAATGCCCCAAAATCAATACTGGTGGCACGGTCACAGTCATTCACAAACATGCAGAGTGGTGAAATTTTGAGTCGACCACACACCCATGCCCAGATGGACAAGGCCAACACTCTACCTTCCTGTTTCAGTGACCATACTGTAAACAAAAGATGTTTTTTTTTAAACTTTATTTTGTACATTTAATAATTGAAAATATAAACAATTGAAAACTAAAGAGAAAACACATCCATTTCTCAATTAAATGTACTGGGTACGTATAAAAATTTTTTTGAATCATACAATATGTTACACAATATATTTGGTTCATAGTAACACAATCATACAGTATTTGTCCTTTTGTGTCTGGCTTGCTTCGTTCAACATAATGTCCTCCAGATTCATCCAGGTTGTCATATGCTTTATGACTTCATTTTTTCTTACAGCTGCATAATTCCATCATGTGAACAGACCACAATTTGTATATCCATTCATCTGTTGATGGACACCTGGGTTATTTCCAACTTTTGGCAATCGTGAATAATGCTGCTATAAACATTGGTTTGCAGATGTCTATTCATGCCACTGCTCTCAGTTCTTCTGGGTATATACCTAGTAGTGGTATTGCTGGGTCACGTGGCAAGTCTATATTCAACTTCTTTAGGAACTGCCAAACAGTCCTCCATAGTGGCTGTACCATTCTGCATTCCCACCAACAGTGAATAAGTGTTCTTCTCTCTCCACATCCTCTCCAACACTTGTAGTTCTCTAACAAATGACTTTTCTTGGTATATTTTGTGGTATATTTTTCATATTTTTGTCCTTTTTGTTGGTGGTTTTATTATTTAAAATGGCCCCAAAGCATAGTGCTGAAGTGCTATCTAGTGTTCCCCCATAGAAAGAACAAAATATTATGTTAAAATGCCCTATCCTCCTTGGACTAGGGATTCAGAAGATTTGGGCTTAGTAAGGAATTTTAAATTTTATGCTATTTAGCTGTTTAAACTCTGGGCATATAAATTCTCTCTGAGCCTTGTTTCTCTTGGATAAAATGGTGGGTTAGGTTCTTTGGCTCACTCCCCTGCCCTCATCACTGCTTGATTCCTTGGTTTTTTCCTTCCTTGGAAGTTGAGTGGTGTCACTAGTTGGCCTAGACATTTGGTACTAGGCATATACCACCTTTTAGCAATCCTTTTATATTTGTGCTCAATATTCATAAATATATATATATTTTTTACATCCTTGAAAGGTAAATGTCTTATAGTATATTGCTCTGTATTATATAGTATAAAAAGCAAGAGCTTTTGGGTTTGCTTTTTGTTTTTTTTTTTTTTTTTTTTGGCTTTTGTTGAGACCTGTATCTCTGGCACTAAATTAAAGTAATATCCTAAAATTTTATAATAATATGCAAGCATGTCATTGGACCTCATGAAGTTCTCTAAGATAAATAAATCCTCTTGTGTTGATTCAGTAGAGATAATTTTAAGGTTTATTAGCAAGTTTTAAATTTTTCTCCCAAAGAGGACTTACTGCTTAAAAGTCCTGGGGTATTTCTCAGAAGCTTTCCTTGGATGATACTTTTGTCAGTTTCTGAAGCGTTTCACCTTTGCTTCAGAAAAGTGAAAGTAATACTAATTCTTCTAGCAGTGAGCCTCAGGTTCTAGCTCTTCATTTCCAAATGATGCTCTTCATTGCATCTAGATTTCTCTTACTTCTTGTGACTGCTAACAACCAGCTAAG
The DNA here is from genome assembly GCA_026826555.1 of Tolypeutes matacus. Taxonomy (NCBI): domain Eukaryota; kingdom Metazoa; phylum Chordata; class Mammalia; order Cingulata; family Chlamyphoridae; genus Tolypeutes; species Tolypeutes matacus. Next base: position 1,526,415 of record JAKSZT010026914.1, on the reverse strand, counting down.
TGAGATCTTCCTTTAAGCAAAGACCACCATCAGCATCCCAAAGACTTTAGCCTCAAAAAAACATGCAGCTGTATGGTGTCCTCAGGCCTTTAAAAAGCTCCCAGGTTGAACTCTGCATTCAACTATTCAGAAAGAGGCTAATAAACAATTCTGTAATGATGCCATTGGACTGGGAGGTTTTGTTTTGTATTCTTGGCATTGCATTTTATGTTAGTAAATAAATATAATGATGAGGTTTGTGACAAATGAATTACTTAACATTCAACTGTATTCAATTCCATGATTCAATTCTATCATGGAGCAGAGATTTTTTTTCTAAGTATAAAAAGTCCAATTTGTTCTGATAGAGGGCCTGGGTTTAGTGGTTGATTTTTGTTAGCTGTCTCTCACAATCTTGTATCAGATATTGTTTTCGAATTTTTTTTGTTGTTGATTTTTAAAGCAAAAGTAGAGAGAGAATATGAATTCCTTGGAATTCTTATATATTGTTGTCTAACTGCATTATTAATAGTAGGGTACATACAAAACAAGGCAAATGTTCTTCTCTTAGGTTCTGGAAAGAATGGAAGCATACTGATTAAAAGTTTTGGCTTTCAATCAGATGGACTGTGGTGCAAATCTCTGCTCTGTCACTTTCTATCCAGGAGTTTCTAGGCAAATTATTTAACTTCTTTAAGCCTGAATTTTCTTACCTATAAAGTGGAGATAATAAAAGAATGCACTTTTTAAGTTTTCTATGAGTACTAAGTGAGGTAATGCATGTGAAAAGCAGTAACCATATAGCCTGGCACATAATAAGTACTCACTTAATATCAGTGATTACTATTTTTAACTTTGAATGATAATTTTTGGTAATGGAGAGGGTGCTCTGAGGAATGGAAGAGTCTGGGTACAATACAGTATAATGTACCATGAATCAGGTCAAAAGATTCAGGGTTCAAAATACAATTTTACCTGAAGGACCTTGGGCAACTTACTCTTCCCTTGTCTTCACTAGTGTTTAGTTTTTTTTTTTTTTGTTTTTTTTTTTTCAAAGCCCTTCTTTGTCTCAGCATCCTTTTTCCATATCCTCTCTGAGATGCTTCCTTCTCCTCTTCCTTATTGTATACTTTTTCTTCTCTTTCTCACAAACTATCCTTAGAAAATAATCTGTTAATATTCAGTGATACCCTAGTCAATGGGTTCCTTCTCTACATAGGAATTTATTTTTCAGTATAATCATTCAGTGGGTTCTGACAGGTTATATATCTGTTAAAGCAAGGGTTCTTAAGGTTTTTTGTTCCACGGACCCCTTTGCCAGTCAGGTGAAAACCATGGACCCCTTATTAAGTCCACACTATACTGTGTATTATTTAATGAATTTATCACACCCGCACCAACACGTCCCCACAACGTTTTTTTGAATTTCAATTCAAGCTTATGGACCCCTTGTTAAGAACCCCTGTGTTTTAACTTCATGTATCAGGAGCTGACAACAAGAGAAGGGAATTTTGAAGTGGTTAGAGATTTCCAATGACCATGAAGTATTTACTATGGGTATTCCTAATTTCTGGCTTGGTGCAAAGCTGGATAGGTTAAAAAAAAAAAAAGTCTCATGCTATCTCATGCCACTGCTACCCTTTCTACTTGACTAACAGAATAGTTTTCCTATATTAGTTTAAAAGTTTTTTTTGTTTGTTTGTTTGTTTTTTAAGTAAAATCTTCAATTTACTTCCAAGGCTCAGTGTGGCAACAAGCAGAACAAAATATAAGTCCCTTAATCTTTCTTTCCTGGTCAGCTCTGTCATAATATGTCTATATATCTGCTTTGTCATCATATATTCACGCAAAAGAGTTGCACCCCATAGGACTATGAAGACATTCTGGAATAGCTGTGCTCAGAGTTAGGTACCTGGTCCTAACCCTAGTCCTGCAATTTATTGGCACCCTCAGTTCCCATGTGTGTAAAGTTAAGAGCACGGACTATATCCTGAATGGCAAATAGGATTTTCAGTCCAACCCCGAATGAGTGGAAATAGTTGCCTGGTACTGTGTGAAGACAGCTGAGAGAAGAGTGTTTTGTGGTAGATAAGCCATAAGCATGGGATAGAAGAATTAGGGCTCTCATGCCTGGTGCTTGCCATCCCCAAACTAGGCAGCTGCTAATGTCTTTCCAGTTCTAGCATCACATCAGGCTATGACTGATTCTCTACTGAACAATACTAATTATATTATTTTCTAAGGATAGTTTGTGAGAAAGAGAAGAAAAAGTATACAATAAGGAAGAGGAGAAGGAAGCATCTCAGAGAGGATATGCTCATTATTTCCAAAAAGAATATGAGGCACCGTGAATAACTTTTAAAAAGTTAAAAAAGGAATTTACAGAAGGGAAGGGAAAAAGACAATAAAATAGAAGTGAGAGAAAGCTTAACAGCCAACTATGAAATTTAAGGTTTGATTTTAATCTCCCTAACTTTATTCTCTAGTACTCTACCCTCCCTCTCCATTTAATACCCGTAGACTAGTAATTCTATGTGAAACCCTGGACAATTCCCAAATATTCTCATGAAAATGTCTGGTAGAATCCTTAGATTTGCTGAGGGTTTTTTGTATGATGGATGAAATGTTTTTGCTGTCTTACTGAGTCAGACCTCAGCAGAGCAATCAAAATGATTGTGCTGTTTAAGATTCATCAGCAGAAATGATCAAAGATGCGACTTTGGTCTCATGTGAAGGCATTCAAAGCTTCATTGCTCTTTACAGTGTCCTTAAATGCAAGCTACCCAATATATAGTACTGGATCAGCACAGTCAAGTTGGGGCAGATGGGTAGACATGCCTTAAACTACTCAAAGTTTTATAAGATCAGAATGATATTTTCTCTTCTAGGTTTTGCATTGAGAATATATAAAAATAAGGATATTGGAAAAGAAGCATGCTGGTAAGTGATATATTTCTTGAAGCTACTCTTGAACCGTTTTTGCAAGACAGATTTTAAAAACCACTAAAAAGAGTCTTTCATTTATAAACTCAAACATTTGTTCAGTCAGACTCATTAGGATTATTTCTTTTACCAAAATACTGTAGAGTTTTTTTCTAGTGATTCCTGTATTCTTGCCCTTCATTCTATTGAGTGTTGCCAGGTTACTCTTTTTTTAAAAAATGGAGGAGACTTCTGCTTCTGGACAAAAAGAATTCGCTAGAACCAAATTTGTTCTTCTAAATAAAACAACTAAAAAAATTCAAAGTAAATGAAGAAATAATTTTCAAGACATTGGATATCAGGCAATGAAAGTCAGTGATCCCTAACAGATAGCAAACAAATGAGGTGGGCCCTATGATTGCCAAAATTTGTCTCCTTGAGAAAGTTTCTTAGCCATGGCTCAGTAAGAAATACAGATAGAGTCTGCCGAACCTCTTGATTTGATGAGATGGAACTGAGAGTTTGGGAAGACCAAGGCAGTTAAATTTGCAGACAGAGTACCGGAGAAGAGAGGATGCTGCAGAGAGAGTATGCTGGGGACCTGTGGAGCGTCCTCCTCGGTATTCAGCAGAATAATGATCAGGGCATCCATGTGCAGAAAGTCTCTGTGGCTTGGGAAAGAAATCGCCCCAGAGTTTAGAGGAAACAATATTTAGATCTCACGTAGTCAGGAATACTGCCTGATCGTCCTACCAGAAAGGAAAACCTTATAATTCATGAGCCATTGCATAGAATACTCAGAATAGTCTTGCCTCAGTGGTGAGGAATAATCAGGCCTAGGCTAAACAATTCTCAGGGCTTGCCTAATCTTAAAAACAATAGTCTAAAGGATCAAACTGTTTCCAAATTACTTAACTGTATCCCGGGACAAAGTTCAGGAATAGTTACAAGACTATAAAAATATCCAGCACCCAAGGAGGTAAAACACACAATATCTTGCATCCAATTAAAAAAAAAAATACCAGGCATGCAAAGCAGAAAAATACCACCCATAATGAGGAGAAAACCCAATCAATCATACTGACCCAGAACTAACAGAGATGTTAGAATTAGCTGGCAAGGACACTAGAAGAGTTATTATAACTGTATTTCAGATGTTTAAAAAGACAAAGGAAAAATGGAACATGCTAAGTTGAGAGATAAATTATTAAAAAGACCCACATCAGCTAGCCCAGGGCTGCCTAGGACGTGCAGGGAACAACGGGAGGCCCAACCACTGACTGGAGGGCCACCCTTAAGACCACGTGGAACGGTGTGCACAAGATAGACACGTACCTGAGTGCGGCCTCAGACTTCCTTGGAGGCGAGGATGGGCTCTGCTAGTACAAGTCCAGGGACAGAGCTAAGCCTTTAAACCCTCCCCACCGAATGGATGTGGCTCTCCTTTGTTTGGTGTTCATTTGACCATTGGTATCCTCTCCCTGAAAAACTGCTGCAACCAACATAACAGGTTCTCTGAGCTCTGACACACTCAAGAATGACCATGATGAAGAGTTCCAGTATTGCCTCTCCAAGATCTGCCAAAAAGTGCACAAAAACTAGGACTAGCTCAGCATGTTCAGGCACGTGAAACAACGATGGAGCTCTTGTTTCACAGTATTATACATTTAGGCTGTAACCATATCTGGACAGCCAAAGAGTCGCACGGAAGTATCATTATGAAGAAAAAACTGATCTCTAAAGAAGACGCTGAGAGCTGGTAACAGCAGATGAGGACAAAAAAAAAAAACATAACCTTTGACAAAGAACTAAAGTTTTTTCAGCTTAAAGCTGCCTTATTTTGTGAAAGGAATATTTGAAGACCTTAAAAGACTTTATACTTTGACATTAAAACCTCAAGCGGAAAAAAAAAAAAAAAAAAAAAGTGGGGTAGGTGATGGGGAAGTCGTGCCTTCCCGCTCAAGTCTCTTCCTGGGTGAAGTTACCTTAGTGTGCCAGATTGTCTTGACCCATCCCAGAAAGAGGTATGTGTTAAGAAGGGATAATCTTTTAAATGAGAGGGTCTGCAACTATATTAACAAAAATGGAGGTCAAATGTAAAAGTTCATAAAAAGATATGTTCAATATTATCTCATTTGGAAATATGGGGAAATCCTCACTTAGATATTTGTTTACTATGAAATTTTTAAATACTTACACATTTATGCCTGAAAAGATTTGACTTAATTTTTTCTCTATTTTAATTGCATATGCTATTTCTTTATAATCTGTTCAGCATATGAATATGTTCTGTTCCTATTAATGACAGGACTAGTTACACAGACAAGGTTTCCATGTGTGTTTCTCTTGTAAATTTGGAACCATCAGCAGGTAACCTCTTAGGGAGCAAACCCGGAGCATCTATGAATTATATAATATGCACAGAATGTGATGTGAACTAGATTAGAAGTACAACCACTCCCATTTTATGAACCACTCATATGACAGATGCCATATCTTGCTATAATCTTTGCTTAAATTGGATAAAAGATAGATTTAATGACACAGATGAAAAGCTGTTTAACACAATACACTTCAGAACCTTATAGGCTGTTATGTTTTGTGTTTATTCCCTAGTACTTGTTGCAAATCCTGGGATATTTTAAAAATACTCATTGGTAGTTTTAGTAAAATTTTTTCTTGATGTTGTTATTGTAATATTTAACTGTGGCATCAAAAGGGATAGATAAAAAAGGGCAAGATACAAAAAACTACCTTTTATTGTAAATCTCTTATTTACTTTGACAATTATTAAAAGATGTTTTAGGAAAAAAAATAGACCCATATCAAACTTCTAAATACAAAAACCAGAAGACAAAATGTAGAGATAAAAGCGAGAAATAAAAGACATTTGATGGGATTAATGGCAGATTAGACATTATAGAAGTTTACTGACTTGAAGATATAGCAATAGAAACTATCCAAAACAGAGCATATAGGGAACAAAAGACCAAAAAGTAAAAAATATCAGGGAAATATGTGAAGTGTAGGAAAACTTTAGGTGGCCTAATATCTGTATAACTGATATCCCCAAAGGAGAATGGGAATCCAAAAAGCAAAGAGTATTATCTGTAACTGCAAGCAAGACAGTTCCATCCATCTGCCCCATGGGATCTAAGATCCCTCTCAGTTGGAAGTAGAGTGAGCATCACCATCTCAAAATCCTCAAGACTGAGGAGTGAACAAACTTAAGGGAGGAATGCAGCTATGGACCAAAGTAGACTTATTATTATTCTAGTAATGGAAGACTTAATAACATTGAAATAAAGGCAGTGGTCACCAGAAGTTCTGAGGGGAGGGAGAGGGAAGAAAAAGTGTAAGATGGGGCATTATTGGGACATTGGAATTGTTCTGCGTGACATTGCAATGACAGATACAGGCCATTATACATTTTGTCAAAACCTATAAAATCGTGCAGTGCAAAGTATAAACCATAATGTAAACTATAGACCATGGTTAGTAGCAATACTTCAATATGTGTTCATCAATTTTAACAAATGTACCACACTAATGAAAGATGTTGTTAATGGAGAAAAGTGGAGGAGGCGGTGGGAGTGGGGTATGTGGGAATCCCCTATATATATATAATTTTTAGATTTATTTTATTTATTTATTTACTTATTTATTCACCCCACACCCCTTGCCACTTGTGCTCACTGTCTGCTTTCTGTGAGCTGCGCATTTCCTCTGTGTCTGCTTGTCTCCCTTTGTTGCGTCACCTTGCTGCACCAGCTCTCCATAGGCACAGGCCCGTCAGCTCTCCGCGGGTGCAGGCCATCAGCACTCCGTGGGCACAGGCCAGCTTGCCCTCACCAGGAGGCCCTGGGAACCGAACCCAGGGCCTCCCATATGGTAGATGGGAGCTCTACCACTTGAGCCACATCCGCTTCCCAATCCCCTATTATTTTTTATGTAACATATATGTAATCTAAAGCTTCTTTAAAAATAAAATTAAATTTAAAAAAAAGAATAGTTGAGGAAATGTTGACAAAAAACTTGCCAATTTTGATGAAAACTATAAACCTTTATAATCCCAAAAACAAGAAATGTGAAGCACACTACACAAGGCAGATCATAATAAAATTGTCCTAAACCATTGAAAATGAGAACATTTTAAAAGCAGCTAGACAAAAATGTTACAGTACATACAGAAGAACAGAGATAGAGATAACAGATTTCTTGTCAAAACAACTTAAGGGGAAACAACAAAGCAACATTTTTAAAGTACTAGAAAAAAAAATTTTTTTAAAGCTCTCAATCTAGAATTTTTTTTAAAGTAATTTTTCTTTATTTTTAAAGGAGCTTTAGATTACATAAATGTTACATAGAAAACATAGGGGATTCCCATATATCTAGTGAAAATAACTTTCAAAAATAAAAATAAAATAAGGAATTTTTATGATAATAAGAAGGCTGAAAGAATTCATCACTTGTAATGCAAGAAATGTTACATAAAGTTTTTTATGTAGAAGGAAAATGATACCAGCTGGAATTTAGGATCTACAAAAAGACAATAAAATGTGTTTCTTCTTATTGAAATGTCTTTAAAAGATAATTGACTGCACAAGCAAAAAATAATAACAATGGAGCATAGGGTTTATAAGATATGTAAAGTTAAAATATTTGAAAACAGTAGCACAAAGACCAGTAGGTAAGAAATGGAGGTAAACTATTTTCAGATTCTTATGCAATACGTGAAATGGTATTATATCACTTGAAGGTAAATTGTGATAGTTAAAGATATATGTTGTAAACCCTAAAGCAACCACTAAAGTAGCAAAACAAGATTACAAGCAAAGATTACAGCTAATGACCTAACAAAGGAGATAAAATGGAATAATAAAAAATATTCACTTTATCTGAAAGAAGGCAGAAAAAGAAGAAAGAACAGATGGGACAAGGAGAAAACAAACAGAATGGCAAATCTAAATCTTGCCATATCAGTAAATGGTCTAAATACCCCAATTAAAAAAGCAGAAATTATTATACTTAATAAAACATTCAGACCCAACTATATGCTAGCTACAAAAGATCCACTTTAAATATAAAGACACAAATAAACAGTATGGGGAAAAAAAACAATAAAAAAGTAAAAGTATGGAAAACATCACACTATGCTACACTAACAAAGGAAAGCTGGAGTGGTATATTAATATCAGATTAAGTAGATTTCAGAACAAATGATGTTACCAGGGATATAGAAGTTCTTTTATAATGATAAATGACAGCTGACAGAAATGGAAAATGGACAAATCCGTTTGAAAAACAGTTTGGAAGTTGCTTATAAATTTAAACATACACTTACCATATAACCCAACCATTCCACTCCTTGGTATTTACACAAGAGAAATGAAAGCAGATTAATGATTGTCTGAGGATCAATGAGGTGGGTGGGCGGGAAGGAGAATATGGGCAGGGAGGAAGGGAAGGATCATAAGTAATTTTGAGAGCACTATATATGTTCATTATCTTGATTGTGATGATGGGTCCATGGGTATATAAATATGTCAAAATTTATAAAACTGTACATTTTAAATATGTGTGGGTTTACTATCAATTATACCTCAATTATGCTGTTCAAAAATAAGTGATATTTGGGGAGTAGGTGTAGCTCAGTGGTTGAGTGCCTGCTTCGCACGTACAAGGTCCCAGGTTCAATCCCCAGTACCTCCTAAAAAATAAATAAGTGATAAGTGATAGAAGATATCACCTCAGGATGCAAATGTTTCACCACTTTCTCCTCTCCATATTACACCAGGAACATTACCATTTTATTTTATCGGCAGAACAACAAACTTGAAAACTGTGTCAGAAGGAGGTAGATCCAGGACTAGGGACCTGGATTGGGTTCCTAGTAACTGAATGTATTATCTGAAAGTAATGACTATTCACGTTGGCTTTAGTATCTTTCTGTACAATTTTAATCATTTACCTGTTTAAACAAATGTATGACAACTTCTCTGAAAATCTCCTAAGCCTCCAAAGAAAAATTTCAGACTTTCCTCGTGGCATGACTGTAAACACAGATACAGATTCCTAGAGCTTGAAAGGACCTCAGAAATATCTGGCATGTTGCTTCCTTTTACAGCAAAAGAAACTGAGTTCAGGGTAAAAGAGAGACAGCCTGAAGCCTCACTAGAACTGGAATTAGAACTTGTGCCTCCTGACTCTCTGAGTAGGTGTGCAGTATTTCAAAATTCAGAGGATCTCAACATAGAGACCATTCCTTAAATACCTGCAAAATTCAAAATGAATATCCTAGATTGAACTAGTAACCTTAAACTCTCCTATTCTAAAACACTCTGAGTTATTATAAAAGAAATAGACTTTGATTCTAAAAATCTATATGTCCCACTATATTAACAAATTTCCATTTTTGAACAGAAACATAGTAGGAAAAACATAACCTGCCCTCATCTCTCTTCATTCTGCTCTGTTTTATTTAGGTGAGGGCACATTTATTTAGGTTTATGGAAAAAATGGGCCAGTACAAACTGTCCCATTCTTATCCCCTCTTTTCCTAGGTTTTCTTCATTTTGTCCTGTACTTGATTTTGTCTGTCTTTATTTATCTTTTTATTAAATTGCTGACAAGAATCTTTCCAAGTATTCTGGAACACTCAGTCCTTCTTCTCAAATTCTAAGCTACTCAAGGTATAAACTATACGCAAGTGCTACCAAAACAAAGGGAAAATAAAGGATTAATACACAGTCATTAATTCATTACTATGGGTAGGGAAGAATTTATGCTTTGATCAGTTAAAACTAATTCAATGGTTTAGAAACCACAATAAACATGCACAACTGCCGTGGTTCTTTGTTATGAATGGGCAAGTATATAGAACATTTCTCAGTCCTTGTTCTTTCTATTGTGCCATTACATAAACTTGGTGTAAGGAGAAAATGCTAATTTTTTGTGGTGCACCTTAAGCCTAAAACTTAATCTTCTGATACATTCTATATACAGATTTTCAGAAATTATGGTGGAATCCCTACAGATTGAGAAGCTGTAGGTTTAGCCACCAGGAAACACCATGTAATCTGCAAAATAATTGATGGCCAAGATTGTCTGCAATCATGCTACAGCAGTGGTTCTCAAATTTTAGGGTCCGTAGAGTCACAAGATGTTCTCAGGCCCTTGTCCCAGAAATTCTGGTTTAGTGGGTCTGGGGTAGAACCCCAGATTTTCTATTTTTTAACAAGTTTCAAAAGTGACTTTGCTTCAAGTGGATTTATGCTGATAAAAATTGCTTAAACTCTACCTGTACTTAAGATGTTTACATAAGCGAATATCCTTGTTCTTAGAAAGTGTACATGGAATTATTGTTTAAGAAGCATGATGAATATAATCTAGTCTCAAATATTTAGAAAGACAGATAGAGAGAAAGAAATAGAAGAGAAATAGAGAGTAAATGAGTGAATGAGAGAGAGAGAGAGAGAGAATGACAAGACAAAGGTGACCGAGTTAAAAGTTGATAAATCTGGATATCTTGGGGGGACGGTGGTATGTTGGAGTTCTCTTTATGGGGTTTGTATTATTTTTGTAACTGTCCTGTAAGTTTGAAATTATTTCAAATAAAAAGTTAAAAATATTGCGACAAACTCTCTTCTTTGTTGCTAGCAAAACATTGGTTAAAATTCCAGTTCGATTACTTACTAGCTAGGCATCCTTAGAATCACATGATGCTTCTGTACATCTTTAAAACAATAATGATGAAGGGTTGTTGTGAGTATTAAATGAAATAATTTATGTAAAGTGCCTGATACAAAATAGATGTTCAACTAATATGAGTTCCTTTCCTCAAATACATTCCATGTTCCTTCTCAATCTGATCCTAAACTAGAATGTATCTCTCCCTTAATTCTTAACCTGAATATAAACAACTATATATATTTGAAATTGTAAAAGGGCATATATTTCAACTCAAATGATCGGGTGCCAGTCCCAGGAATATTTTTGCTATGTCTGAATGACTAAGGCATGACAGAACACTGATGTATGCATACAATTAGTCCTGATACAAAAGTCAGCTGATATAAGATTTTGAAAATTTTCAAGTAAAAAAAGTGTAATTACTAACCCATATTTATCACTCTGCTTTGCGTAATATTTTGCAAAGTGAGAAGAACTGCTTTGAGGATGAATAAGATGGTATAGAGCATTTCTGCTCATAGAAAAGGGAGCAGGGAATATCGCTGTCCATTTGTTCGACATGTGTCCTGGTCACTCTTCTTTGCGTGCTCAGTCAAAGGCCTTAGATCCAGCAATATATTCCAATGCATTAGGACAGAACACAAGCCCTCCACACACCCAGGCAGCCCAGAGGAATATTTTTCAAAAAGAGGATTATGTATGGGCCAATAGCCAATAATTTTAAGGAAAAGCTCAAATGAGTACAAAGGACTCAACTCTCTGAGGTTTATGAAAGTCTTTCTCATTGTTTATCAGGGTTGGTTCAATGCCAAAGAAGTTATTCAAAAAGTTTGGCCAGGGCCCTTCCAAACAGAGCCCAAGTCCCAAGGCTCTTCTAATCTGCCAAATGCACCAAAACCTTCCTAAGCCATCCTTACAAAGCCAACCCCTCTTTAGCACTGCTTCACAAAACATTGGGCGAAAGCATGCTAACTCATATGGATGTTAAAAAAAGCTAGAAGTACAATCTCATATTTTTTTATTTTAATTTTTATCAGAATCACACAGATACAAAGTTTGAAGAGCCAAATAATGCTAAACAGGTGATAATAAAAAACAGATCTCTCTTCCTCCAGCAATATTATCCCCACTCTCTGGAGACAACAATTTTCAAATATTTTATGTTTTTTTCTACTATTTATCTTCAAGTTTCCAAATAGTAATTTTACGTTAAACTTTAGCTTTGCAAATATGATCACTATTGAGCCAAATAATACCACTATAATTTTATTTCCTTCCTTAATATTTTTTTCCTAGTTATTCATTACACCATCTTAAAGAATTTACTTGGTGTGCTTTGTACTTATACATAAGTCTTTCTACATCCTCTGGCAGCCAGCATTTCAATACAATTGCCACAAACATAACCTGTCAGATAACTTCTTATTTGCATTCTTTTCTGGAGACTTTCTTCTGAGAGGCAATTTAGGCTTCCTATTTCATTTTAAATTGGTTGCTCAAAAAGAAGACTACACAACTGTCAGTGTGGGACTGCCCTTTGCCAATCTCCTGTGTTGGATTCTATATCTGGACACCATGGCTTCTTTTTGTTTTGTTTTTATTCCTTTCTATTGGTGGAAGCTAACTCATTTTTTTTTTTTTTTTCCGGTACTGGGGACCAGGGATTGAATGCAGGACCTCGTATTTGGGAAGCTGGCACTCAACCACTGGGACACATTGGCTTCCCTGAGTTGGTTTTTTCCTTTGTTTTGCTTACCAGAAACTGAACCCGGGACCTCCCATGTGGGAGGCGAGCACTCAACCACTCGAGCAGTATCTGTTTCCCTAACTCACTTTTAATGTCCTCATTTTTAAATTCAATTCCATAGGATTCTTGAAATAACAACTATTCTGTTTATATTTTGGAAATACTTCAAGGTAGGAAATTAAACTAATTTACTCGTTACTTTAATGGTAGTTAATGATACTTTCTTCCAAATGAAAAAATCAAAACTACCTGACAGAAGTAACATAAAAATGGTGAAGAGTTCTCCAGATGGAAAGCCAACTGCTGGGATATTATAAATGGAGAAGACTTGAAATTTTGCATTTTTCCTCAACTTCTATAGTATTTCTCCTATAGCTAATTGTCATCTGATTCTAGTAATTCACAATAATTGAACACTATGTACAAGTAACAAGGAAAAGTCAATTTAGTGATCAAAAAAAAAAAAGAAATGAGCTATATAGACTCAATAGGAAAGTTTATAAAGCCTTCTCTGAACGGTTTAGTTATTGATTTTTATTCTTGTAACAGCATCACTGAATTGGGGTCAATGTTCAGTCAGATGCCAAAAAAGTATCTCCAGCCAGCCAGCATATGGTGTGCAGTGTTCTCTGTTACAGTAAAACTGCAGCTTCAAATAAGCATGTGTCACCTCTAACTTTTCCATTAGGGAAAGTTAATACACTTCGTTTGACTAAAGTATTACAGAGGTGTGATTCTCAGAAATGAAAGTCTAGATATTCCAAATCCATGTATAAAAAAAAAAAAAAAAAAGATACTCTTGAAAGGAGACAAAACATACATTAATTTTAGAGCTTTTTTGCTGTGTAAAACTCTTGGGTAAACAGGCAAGAAAGTATGTTGAAATGTGTAGAGATGAGATTCCAGGTTCTTGCTGAGAAGAACACAAATTACTCAAGGACTAATTTCAAGGCCATGTGGAGAGAAGGAAACTGAAGCCTGCTAGACTTGGAATTTAGCCAACTGAGTTTTACCTACCTGTTACCGAACAAAAGCAGGGGGTTCTCTGCCCAATGAGCTCAATAGACCAATTTCTGAGACATCTGGGTTTCAAAGAAAGGAAGAGTTTTGTTGCCAAGCAGCAAAGCAAGGTGGTCAGAAGGCCTATTGGCCTAAAATCGGTCTCTCCAAACTGCAGAAATTCTGATAGTTTTATAGTATCCAAAGGCAGGCAGGTTTATGCTAATGAGTATAGTGGCTTGAAATGACAAAGTTAGAGATAATCTAATTATTGAGCACGCACAGATTGATTACATGCCTAGTCACAGAAGCTACTGTGCATGTCAGGTGGGCCAATTTTGGTTAGATCTCGCTTAGTTTAGTAAGACAGTTTAAGAATTGGGGTGGGCTCATCTTGGGATGACTCAGTTCCTTTATTGATAAATATTAGGGGGCCTATCTAATGATCCTAAGACTCCAAAGTTGAAAAACAGGATGAGGGGGGTAACAGGCAGGGTCATTCACAAAGTTCTTATAATCACAAGTTAAAGGTTATATAGTTTTGCAATCATTATCACAGATCAAGGCATCTGAATTCTAGTTCAGTGAGTTTCAGTAATTTCAGGTATTTACTCTTGGTTGTTCTACAACATACTAGAAAATTTTAAAAAGACATATATATGATTCAGTAATCATAATCATTTGTTAGTTCTTAACTCGGTTACATAACACTTTCAGGAAAGTCTGTCCTTCCTGTGTGACCTGTGAAGAAACCAAAAGGGCAAAAGGAGCACTAATTTTTCTGAGAAATGTTGACAAGTAGCCTGAATAGCTGTTCCTCAAAGGTTACCTGTTTGTTCCCTCAAGCACAATGTGTACCTTCAGCTTTATCATGCTTCTTTAAAGCTTCTCACTTACCTTTTCAAACATCAGTTTTAAAAACAGAAAATAAGAGCATTACATTCAAGAGTTGTTCGAAGTAATGAAAACCTATGGAAATAATAAATTGTAGTTTCTTAAAAACTCAGGCCACAAAGATACGATATGCTTCACCTACTCTCTTGAAAACATGTCCCAAAGTAGATGTGAAAAGACAAAAGCAAATTATGGTAATGGACAGTGGTGAGGGCAGCACAAGATTGTGAATGTACTTAATACCATTGGATTGTTCACTTAAAAATGGTTGAAATAGTTAACTTATGCTACATATATATGTTACCATAATAAAAATTACACTGCTTTCAAAGAATTTTTAATCCAAGAAGACATATTAAGATATAAACCTATAAAACCTAACAAAGAAAATAAAGAGAGAAATAATAATGGTTACTAATAATCGGATGCTTACCATATGCCAAGCATGGTGCCAAATGTTTTACAGTCATTAAATCCTCTCAATTGTATGATGCAGAAACATTTTATATTATCTTCATTTTACAGATAAGGAAACTGAAACATAGAAAAGCTGAATAACTTGCACAATTTTAGACAGCTAGAAAGTGGTAGAGGAAGGTTTAGAACCAGACAATCTAACTCTAGAGTCTATACCATGGTTCTCTGAGCCTCTGCTTTATGTGATGGACAAACAAGGGCAATGGTTGTTCAGAGGAGCTAGAGATTATTGTGAGATGTAATGAGCAAAGAAAGCACTCACAGGGATGCTATGATTTCAGCTAGCCTGGACAGAAGTTAGAATGTAGAAAAGGGACCTGGGTTTGACAAGCTCATCTCGGGAATCTCAGTACTTCAGAAGTCCCTAAAGAAACTGGATCAACTGTGGCTGTGGATCTACTTTCTGTCTCTGCAAATTTGATATTTCTAGATATCTATATAAGTGACATCATACAATATTTGTCCTTATGTGCCTTGCATATTTTATACAGCATAATATCGCCAAGGTTCATCCATGTTGTAACATATCTCAGAACTTCATTTCTTCTTACAGGCAAAATAATATTCCATTGTGTGTACAAAGTATACTTGTTAGTTAGTGGGCACTTAGGTTACTTCCACCTTTTGACTATTGTGAATAATGGTGTACCAGTATCTGTCTGAGCCCCTGCTTTCATTTTCTTTGGATATGTACCTATGTTTTAGTTTGCTAGGCTGCAGAATGCAAAATTCCAGAAATGAGGTGGCTTTTTCAGTGGAGATTTATTAATTTATAAGCTTACAGTTCCAAATCAAGTCTTCATCAGGCAATGTTTTCTCCCCTCAAGACTGGCTGCCAGCTATCCTGGACTCCTCTGTAATATGGCAAGTCATGTGACAGCATCTGCTGGTCTCTCTTCTCTTCTGGGTTTCATTGCTTCAGTTTCTGGCTTCCTCTGGCTTTCTCTCTCTTTCTGTAGTTTTTCTCTCTCTGTGCTTCTATGAGTTTCTCTCTGTGCTCTCTCTGCATATTCATCCTGTTTATAAAGGACTCCAGTAAGAGGACTGACACACTCTGGGTCATGCCATACGGAAGTAACCTAATGAAAAAATTACCACCTAAAATAAGTATACTCCCACCAGAATAGATTAGCTCTAAGGACATGATTTTCTGGGTACATAAAAGCCTCAAACTACCACAACCTAAAAGTGGAATTTCTGGGTCATAAATTACCATTCTATATTTAACTTTTTGAAGAACTGCCATATTACTTTCCATAGTGGCTACACCATTTGACATTCCCACCAATAATGCACCAGAGTTTCGATTTTTCCAATCCTTTCCAACACTTGCTATTTTCCAGTCTAGTAATAGCCATCCTTATGGGTGTAAATTAATATCTCACTGTGTTTTTCATTTGCATTTCCTTTATGACTAATGACTTTGAGCATCTTTTCATATGCTCATTGGCCATTTGTATATTCTCTTTGGAAAAATGTCTGTTCAAGTCCTTTGCCTGTTGTTGGAAAATGGGTTGTCTGTTGCTGAGTTGTAGAAGTTCTTTATATATTCTGAACATTAAGCCCTTATCACCTATTTTGTTTGCAACTATTTTCTCCCATTCTGTAGTTTATCCTTTCACTTTCTTGATTAGTTTCCCTTAATGCATGAAAGTTTTTTATTTTGATGAAAGCCAATCTCTCGAGTGTTTCTTTCGTTGCTCATGTTTTATGTGTCATGTCTAAGAATCCATTACTGAATGGATTACTAAGTAATGAAGATTTTTCCCTATGTTCTCTTCTAAGAGTTTTGTGGGTTTAGCTCTTATATTTAAATCCTTGATCCATTTCAAGTTAAATTTTGCATATGGCATTAGGCAGGGGCCACCTTCATTATTTTGCATGTGAATATCCATCTTTCCCAACACCATTTCATGAAGAGATGATTCTTTTCCCATTGCATGTACTTGGCATTCTTGTCAAAAATCAGCTGGCCACTTCTGGGAAGATGGCAGAATAGAAAGACACAGGACTCTCTTCTCTCCTAGAAAAATAGCTAGATGACAGGCAGAAATAGCCTAGAAAAATACCTTCTAGGGTTTAGGACATGAGGGGGAGGCTGGACAGTGCCCAGAAGAGAGGGGGCAAAGGAAAAGAATTGTGACAGCAAAACTGTGAGTTAAAAACCGCAGCTGCAACTAATGGCATCCTCCTCCACCCTGTAGACACTTTTGAATTCTCAGGCCACAGGGCCAGCGGCTAAAGACAAAGGGGACACCAGCGATCTACCTCACCAGGAGGAGAAGAGATATGGACACAGCCTAAGGCTGACTCAGTTTTTGGCCCACAAATTTGTTCTGCTGTGTCCCATGAGCCCTTCCAGGCCAGGTGGGGCCAGGCCATTGTTCGCCTTGGGAGCTGGCAAGTGACTATAGACATCTGACCCACTCAGTCTCCCTCTTTACTGACGAGGACTGGTTGTTGAGGATGCAAAGGGGAGTGGAATTATTTCCTACCCAGGAATAAAAAGGGGGCTGCCAGCAAAGGTTAGAGAACTACCTCCGGAAAAAACTTCCTCCAGGCAGGATCCACTATCACACTGATCCAGGTCCTGTTGCAGCAAACACACTCCGACCAGGCATTGAACTGAGAGGGCTGTAAAGAGTGCCATTTGCTGGTGGATCAAGAAAGTGCACATGAGGAAATTAAAAGTAAATAAGTAACAGAGGCTTTTTCAGGCCTTTACACCCTCCCTCCCCAAGGCCCTAGAAAGTGGGTCTGCAACCCAGATAAGGGTCACTAACAGGGATAATCCTAAAGATCCAGAACAGATTAACACAAGAATCAAAGAACAGCAGTAACACACAGCCTCCTAACACTAAATCAGTATGAGAGAAAATAAGCATCTGAGTAAACTCACCATCCTAATCAGATGCCTAGACATCAGCAAAAAATTACAAGCCAAACTAAGAAAATGGAAGAAATGACCTAAGAAAATAAATATATAAAAGGCCCAGAAGAGACACAGGATTTGAGACAACTAATTAACAAGATGCACACAAATTTCAAAAGACAAATTAATGAACTGAAAGACAATATGGCTAAAGAGATAAAGGACATCAAGAAGACACTGAGTGAGCACAAAGAAGAATTTGAGAATCTGAATAGAAAAGTAACAGAGCTCATGGGAATGAAAGACATGATAGGTGTGATAAAAACACATTAAAGACAAACAACAGTAGACTCGAAATAATAGAAGAAAGATTAAGTGATGTAGAGACAAAGAGCTAAAATTGAAGAGAGAAAAGAAAAGAGAGAAAAAAGAATGGAAAAAATTGAACAGGAGTACAGGGAGTTGTACACAAAATGCAACAACATAAGTATCTTAGGAGTTCCAGAAGGAGAAGAGAAAGGAAAAGGGGTAGAAAGAGTATTTGAGGAAATAATAGCTGAAAATTTTCCAACTTTCATGAAAGAAATGAACTTACATGCCTCTTGGACATGTATGTTTATGTCTTTTATAAGAGTTGGCAGTCCAGAGAAGGAAATTTATAGCCCTAAATATCTATATTTAAAAAGAAAGAGCTAAAATCAAAGAGCTACAGTAAACCATTCCCAAAGCAAGCAGAAGGAAAGAAATAATAAAGATTAGAGCAGAAATAAATGAAATTGAGAATAAAAAAATTTGAAAAAATCAACAAAACCAAAAGCTGGTTCTTTGAGAAGATAAAAATTGACAAACCCTTTGCTATACTAACAAAGAAAAAAGACAGAAGATACAAATAAATAAAATCATAAATGAAAGGGGTCGAGGAATTATGAATGACTCTACAGAAATAAAAACAAGCCTAAGAAGATATTATGAGAAACTGTATGCCAAACAAACCAGACAACCTCATGAAATGGATAAATTCCTAGAAATGCACCAAAAACCTACATTGATGCTACAAGAAATACAAGAACTTAAACCAATCACATTAAAAGAGATTGAATCAGTCATCAAAAATCTCACAACAAAGAAAACTCCAGGACCAGATGGCTTCACAGTTGAATTCTACCAAGTATTTCGAGAAGAATTAATACCAATCCTGTTTAAACTCTTACAAAAAAATTGAAGAGAAGGAAAAATTACCCAACGCATTTTATGAAGTCAATGTCACCCTAATACCAAAGCCAGATAAAGAAACTACAAAAAAGGAAAATTACAGTCCAAGATCTCTAATGAACATAGATGCAAAAATTCTAAACAAAATACTTGCAAATAGGATCCAACAGCATATCAAAAGACTTATGCATCAAGACCAAGGGGGATCTATTCCTGGTATGCAATGGTGGATCAACATAGAAAACCAATTAACATAACACACCGCATTAACAAAGTAAAGGGAGAAAAAAAGATATGATTGTCTCTATCAACGCAAAAATGACATTTGACAAAATCCAGCATCCTTTCTTGAAAAAAGAAAATTGAAAGATAAGAATAGAAGAAAATTCCTCAATATGATAAAAGGCATATAAGAAAAACCCACAGCCAACATCATACTCAATGGGGAAAGGTTGAAAGCTTTCCCTCTAAGATCAGAAACAAGACAAGGATGCCCACTGTTAACATTGTTATTCAATATTGTGCAAGAAGTTCTAGCTAGAGAAATTAGATGAGAAAAAAATATTAATAAAAAGCATCCAAATAGAAAAAGAGGATGTAAAGCTCTCACTAATCATGGATGACATGATCCTATATTTAGAAAATTCTGAAATGTCTAGGACAAAGCTACGTGAGTTACTAAATTCAGCAAAGTGCCAGGACACAAGATCAACATGCAAAAATCAGTAATGTTTCTGTACACTAGTATTGAACAATCTGAGGAAGAAATCAGGGGGAAAATTCCATTTACAATAGCAACAAAAAGACTCAAATATTAGGAATCAATTTAACCAAAGAAGTACAGGACCTATACACAGAAAACAACAAAATAATGCAAAAAGAAATCAGTGAAGACCTAAACAAATGGAAAGACATTCTGTATTCATGGATAGGAAGACTGAAAATTGTGACGATGTCAATCCTACCCAAACTGATGTATAGATTCATTGCAATACCAATCAAAATCCCAACAACCTACTTCACAGAAATAGAAAAGGCAATTACCAAATTCATTTGGAAGGGAAAGTGCACCTGAATAGCTAAAAGCATTCTAAAAAAGAAGAGCAATGTGGGAAGAATTTCACTGCCTGACCTTAAAACATACTACAAAGCTACAGTGGTCAAAACACCATGGTATTGGTATAGAGATAGACACATCAACCGTAGAATAGGATTTAGAGTCCAGAAATAAACCCTCACTTCTACAGCCAGCTGGTTTTTGATAAACCCACAAAAGCCATGTTAACTGGACAAAACAGTCTCTTCAACAAATGATGCTGGGAGAACTGGATATCCATAACCAAAAGAATGAAAGAGGACTGCTATCTCATACCCTATATAAGAAGCAACTCAAAATGGATCGAAAACCTAAATGTAAAAGCCAGGACCATAAAACTACTAGAAGAAAATATACAGAAACATCTTAAAGATGTATGGTAGGTGATAGTTTCTTGGACCTAACACCCAAAGCAAGAGCAACAAAAGAAAAAGTAGATAAATGGGACCTCCTCAAAATTAAACACTTTGCACCTTACAGGACTTTATCAAAAGGATAAAAAGGCACCTGACTCAATGAGAGAAAATATTTGGAAATCACATATCTGATAAAGGTTTAATATCCATGGTATATATATATATAAAGAGATGCTACAACTCAACAATAAGACAAACAACCCCATGAAAAAAAAATGGGCAAAAGACTTGAATAGACATTTGTCCAAAGAAGAAATACTAATGTATAAAAACACATGATAAAATATTCAACATCACTAGCGATTAGGGAAATGCAATTCAAAGCTACAATAAGGTATCATTTCACACCTATCAGAAAGGCCACTATTAAAAAGACAGAGAACTACAAATGTTGGAGAGGATGTAGAGAGATAGGACCATTTATTCACTGTTAGTGGGAATGCAGAATGGTACAGCCACTGTGGAGGACTGTTTGGCAGTTCCTAAGGAAGTTGAATATAGATTTGCCATGTGGCCCAGCAATACCACTACTGGGTATATACCCAGAAGAACTGAGAGCAGAGACATAAACAGATATCTGCACACCAATGTTCATAGCGGCATTATTCACAATTGCCAAAAGCTGGAAACAACTCAGGTGTCCATCAACAGATGAATGGATAAACCAACTGTGGTGTAGTCACATGATGGAATATTATGCAACTGTAAAAAGAACTGAAGTCATAAATCATATGACAACATGGATGAACCTGGAGGACATTATGTTGAGTGAAGCAAGCCAGACACAAAGGACAAATATGGTATGATTTCACTATTATGAACTAAACATATTGTGTAATCTCATGGAGTTAATAACTTGAATATGAGTCACCAGAAAATAGAATGAGGTTAGAAAATGGAAAGCTGAGGCTTAACTTGTGCAGAACCAGTAAAAAGGATGTGTGGAAATGAATTGAAAAGGTGAAAGGCCAACATAGTATTTGTAATTAACAGTACAATTATGTGTGTATGCATATTACTAAAAGGAAAGCTAAAAAAGATAGCATGGGACTGTATAGCATAGTAGAACCACATGTGAAATATGAGTATGGGTAAAATTGCATATATAAGACTGTTTTTTCTTTGAAACTGAACAAATGTATGCTAATACTACAAGATGTTAATACAAGAGAAAAATTATGCTAATTGAAAGAAACCAGAAACAAAGTACTACATATTATATGATTGCATTTATATAAAATATAAGTATAAATCAATTCATAAAGATAAAATTAGATTAGTGGTTATGTAGGGCTAGAAAAGGACTGCTAAGGGGTGTGGAGTTTTTCTTTCTGGAGTAATGAAATTGTTCTAAAATTTTTTGTGGTAATGAATGCACAACATTGTGATTATACTAAAAGCCACTGATTATACACTTTGGATAGATCATATGGTATGTGAATATATCTCAATAAAACTGTTTAATAAATAATTGTGCAAGAATACTCAGAAATAATAGCAGCTATGTACAGCAGGGGAAGCACAGAGAGATTGAGGGGTGAAGAATTTTCTTGTTTGTTTTGTTTATTATTATTATTGAAATAATGAAAATGCTCTACTGATTGAAGAGACGACTGCACACCTATATGATTATACCAAATACCATTGATTGTACACTTTGCATGAATTGTATGCTTTATTAACATGTATCAATAAACTTAAGAAAATTCAACTGGCCATTTATGTGTGGGTCTATTTTCTGGACTTTCAAATCTATTCCATCGGTCTATTTGCCTATCCTTATGCCAGTACCCCAAGGCTTTGATTACTGTAGCTTTGTAGTATATTTTGAAATCAGGAAGTGGGAATCCTCCAATTCTATTCTTTTTCAAAATTGTTTTGAATATACTTGGCCCCTTGCAGTTCCATATGAAACTGAGATTCAATTTTTCCATTTCAGCAAAAGAGGCTGCTGGAATTTTGATAGGGATTCTGTGGACTCTGTAGATACCGTTGAGCACTGTTGACATCTTAATTATATTAAGCCTTCCAATCCATGAACACAAATGCCTTGCCATTTATTTAGGTCTTTAATTTCTTTCAGCAGTGTTTTGTAGTTTCTAGTGTACAAGTCTATTGTATTCTTAAATTTATTTCCTGAATATTTTATTCCTCTAAATAATATTGTAGATGAAAATGTTTTAATGCCCTCTTCAGATTGTTCATTGCTAGTGTATAGAAACACAATTGATTTTCTACGTATTCATACTATACCCTGCAATTTTGCTGATTTTTTTCATTAGCTCTAGTGGTTTCCTTGTGCATCCCTTTGGATATTCTTTATATAGTATCATGTCATCTGTGACTAGGTATATTTGACTTCTTCCTTTCCAATATGGATAACTTTTATTTCTCTTTCTTGCCTAATTGCTTTGGCTAGAACCTCTAACAGCACGTTGAACAGCAGTGGTGAAAGCAGGCATCCTTGTCTTGTTTCTGATCCTCTGGGGAAAGTTTTCAGTCTTTTCCCATCGAGTATGATGTTAGCTGTGAGTTTTCCATACATGCCATTTATCATGTTAAGAAAGGTCCCTTCTATTCCTATTTTTCTGAGTGTTTTATCAAGAAAGGGTACTGGGTTTTGTCAAATGCCTTTTCTGCGTCAATTGACATGATCATGTGGGTTTTTTTTTTTTTCTTGTCTTCTATTTATATGGTGTATTACATTGATTGATTTTCATATGTCAAACCATGCTTGCTTCCCAGGATAAATCTTACTTAATAATAGTGAACATTATTTTTAATATGATTTTGGACTAGGTTTGCAACTATTTTGTTAAAGATTTTTACATCCAGATTCATAAGGAAAATTGGTCTGTAATTTTTTCTTGTGATGCCTAGCATCATAGAATGAATCAGGAAGTGTTCCCTCCTCTTGAATTCTTTAGAAGAGTTTGAAAAGGATTAGTGTTAACTCTTCTTCAAATGTTTGGTAGACTTCACCAGTGAAGTTATCATGTCCTAAACTTTTCTTTGGTGGAAGGTTTTGATTATTGATTCAATCTCTGCACTTAGGCCTATTGAGGTTTTCTATTTATTCTTGAGTCAGTTCAGGTCATTTACGTTTCACCTAGATTACCTAATTTGTTAGCATATAATCGCTCATAGTATTCCCTTATGATCCTTTTTACTTTTGTAAGGTCAGTAGTAGTATCATTTTCATTTCTGATTTTAGTTATTTGCATTTTTCTATTTTTTTTGTCAGTCTAGCTAAAGGCTTGTCAATTTTATTGATTTTTCAAAGAACCAATTTTTAGTTTCTTTGATCTCAATTGTTTCTCTATTCTGTTTCATTTATCTTTGCACTAATCTTAATTATTTCCTTCCTTCTGCTAACTTTATGTTTACTTGGTTCTTCTTTTTTAGTTCCACAAGATGAGATTAAGTTATTGATTTGGATCTTTTCTTTTTTTTTTTTTTTTTTTTTTTACCGGGAGGTACCAGGGATCGAACCCCGGTCTCTCCATATGGTAGACGGACGCCGAACCTCTTGAGCCACATCCGTTTCCCTCTTTTCTTTTTTAACATTAAATTTCATAGCTATAAATTTCTCTCTGAGCACTGCTTTTGCTGTATCCCCTAAGTTTTGGCATGTTGAATTTTCATTTCCATTGTTCTCTATGTATTTTCTAATTTCCATGGTAATTTCTTCTGTAACCCATTGGTTGTTTAATAGTATGCTGTTTAATTTCCAAATATTTGTACATTTTCCAGTTTTCATCCTGTTATTGATTTATAGCTTCATTTTATTATGGTCAGAGAAGTTATTTTGTATGATTTCAATATTTTTATATTTGCTGAGACCTGTCTTATGTCCTAACATATAGTTTATCTTCAAGAATTATGCATGTGCGTTGAAAAGAATATGTATTCTGCCATTGTGGTTGGAGTGTTCTATATAAGTACAGTGGTTGCTAACACTGGCTGAACATGAATTACCCGTGGCACATTGAAAAAACATTGACACACTTTAGACTGTGGACTGGGTGTTAACTTGCACAAGGGTTAAGAATTCACCATAGGTCAACTGGAAAAAAAGCATTTAATAGGCTCTGTGGCAGCAGATAGAAGAGAATGAATGAAGGAAAATATGGTTGAAACAAAGATGGCAAAGGGAATAGTCATGTGAGATGAGACCTGGGATTGGGGAGACACTAGATCAAACAAAGTTAAACAGATTTCTTTACTGTAGGACTGCTCAGAATTGCTAGTAGTCTAATGTGTTGCATATCTCCCAGAAGTATATTGTATACAGTATCCTGAATTTACCATTATACAGAGTATATTAAAACTCTCAGGTTTTTCATTTAGGATACAACTTGCAAGTATATAAGTACAGACTGGACTACATGGGTGGGAGTGTTGAAATGGGGCTGATGAAATAATTTTGTTCCAGAAGACGATTGGTAATAAACCTAAAATTGAGAGATCTCTTAGTCACTGAAGGATTCTGAAAAGGACCTCAACTTGGAACCAATGCCTGTATACACAAATGTCATGTAATATTACACTTTCCTATGTTCAGTTTTATTGTCTCTTCAGCTTTTAAAAGTGTTAATGATTTATTTCAGTTTCCAACAGAAGGTGCATGTTTCAGTATTTCTAAATGTAAAATATTATTTCAAGAGGAATTAATTGTATTCATGATGTGAGATAGAATTAAGGCTAAAGATCACTACTATTTTGGGAATAGTCTGTCTTCTTAACCTGCTGTAAAAGAGCTGATAGTTAATGTGAACTGGAATAGGATTACCTTTTAGAGGAAGAACTTGGGAAAAACTTATTTAGAGATGAAATGCTTGAAATTGACTATTATGAGTATCTTCCTGTACAAACATGATTGCAAAGATTACTCATTGATTAAACTTTGCATATTAAATACATCTAACTAAAATTTGAAAGTCATGAGCCTATTTCATTTAAATGGCTTTTGAAAACATTTAAGACCTATTTAGGTTGTTAAGCTATAAGCCTTAAAGGAAGAACTTTAGAGGTGTAAAAGAGAAGTCAAGTTTATTGTACTTCCTGGGATGTTGATTGAATTGGCCCATTTTAATGACTATTACACGTTAGCAGGTCCATGAATTCTGCAGATCATTTAAAGAAAGAAACAAAAGTGAATATTTATTGAATGCTTCTAAAGCTTTGGAACAGGATTTACGGTAATCCTCACAACAATCCAATGAAGCAGGTATTATTTGTACAGAGATTAAATATGTTTCCTAATATTGCACAGCTGGTAAATAACTAAACCAGGACTGGGATTCATGTCTGGCTGACTCTATAACCTAAGCTCATGATAAAAAGGATAATTTTTTAACAAAAATAAAATCATAACCCATATACAAATATAAAATAAACATATGTGAAATCTTTTATTTAACTCATTAAATAATAAACAACTAAACTGATGTTTGTCTTAGTTTGCCAGGGCTACTGTATCAAAGTACCACAGACTATCCAGCTTAAACAACAGGAATTTATCATCTCACAGTTTTACAGGGAGACATGAAAAATCAAAGTGCCAGCAGGGGCATGTTTTCTCTATAGTCTGTAGCCTTGTGTAGGTGGCACCCGAGCAATCCATAACCCAATCTCTGTCTCCATCACATGGCTATCTTCTGCCTATCTGTCTCCTATTCCTCCTACTGTGTCCAAATTTCCTCCAGCAATATTGGATGAAGACACACCTTAATTAATATCATGTTCAAATATCTTATTTACTAATGGATTCACAACCCCATCACCAGGGTTAGGACTTGAACAAGTCTTTGTGGGAGATACAATACAATCCAAAACAATGTCACAACCCATTGAAAAGAGAATCCAAAGAACAGACATGATTACAGATCAGAAATGTTCACTTTTCAAATGGATGAAAAACTATTGTTTCCACAGTGGGGTTGGGAAGTCTTTTTACTTCAAAGAGATAACATTTATTTACATGTCTACAGACAAGAATCATTTTGTATTGTTATGTGTTATTTATAAATTACAATGTTGTAAAATATCTCTAAAGCAATGACTCAGAGTCTCCATAGAAGTGGATACCCTGGAAGGGTGTGCTTTCAACAATGCATATATATTGGCCAGGAATCTTGTATATAAAGATAATAGACTATACCTTTATTATAGCAAGACTGTATGTTTCTTAAAAATAGAGACTCTGTCTTTCTAATATCTGTACATGTAGCCACAAACGTGTTGATATTGATTTGATTAATTGCTGGTTGTTTTATTTTTTTAAAGAACAGCAGGTATTTGGATTTCAAAAACATGCTTACATCATGCAATTCTTGCCTTCCAAATCAGGATCTCAAACTCAATAGTGTTTTCAGAGTCCCATTTAAGATCAAGGCACAAAATCATTATTTAAATTGAGTTTTGAACTATAACATAACAATACAGCCAGCTGTGCTCATCAAAGACAGAGTTATCAAAATCCTTCTGAGGGTTCAGCCCTATCTAGTAGATGCAAAGGGTTTAATGAACTCTAAAGATACCTAAAGGTAATATAGAATTATTTTTTAAAATTCTTTGAGTGGTAACTATCAGAAATAGGTACAAATATTAAGTAAGTTTAACAAATGCTCTATTCTTAGCTTTTATCATCTCTTCTTTTTCACCTCAAAAGAAAAAAAAAGGACAGAATAGAAAAAATACAAAGAATTGGAAAAGCATGGATATAGTTGCCAAGTAATCAACAAAGTTTATCCCTGAGTTTTAAGATTATGATGGATATTTGTGTGCATTTACAGTAAATAGTAAAGTTCCAATAAAACTTTATTTACAAAACAATTGCCAGAGCTAGAATTTGCTTGCAGGCCATAGTTTACCAACTTCTGGTTTAAGCCATGGTCTCTGGAGTCAGACTGCATGGATCTCCACCCCTTACTATCTTTGTGATTCTGGGTGAATCATTAAAAGAATCTCTGACTTTTTTTTGAGATATCAGGGCCAAGGATTGAACCTGCGACCACGTATGTGGGAAGCTGGTGCTCAACCTCTGAGCCACATCAGCTCCCCTGAGTTGTTTTTTGTTTGTTTGCTTGTTTGTTTGTTTGTTTGCTTGTGGTATGTTTTTTTTGTTTTTAGGAGGTACCAAGAACCGAAACCGGGACCTCCCATATGGGAAGCAGGCACTCAACTGCTTGAGCCACATCCGTTCCCCTGTGACTTTCTTTTGTTATCTCTACAAGGGGAACAACAGTACCTCCTTGGAGTGGTTGGAAAGATACTTGCACAGTGCTCAGAATATAATGACTGGCACACAGTAAACCCTCAGTGGGAGTTAGCTCTTACTATTCTGTTTTTAATGGAACCTTTTGAAGGATGGTCACGTCACTCCTCTGATTGAATACTCAGTGATCTATTCAGGTGTGTACAACAAGCATGATGATTAACCCCATGGGTTGACCAAGTTGATTGTCTTTTTTTCTATTTAATTTCATTATTGTTTATCAATAGACATAAAATTTTTCTACAAAGACCACATATCATCTTTGAAACAATATTCAAAATATTTTAAAGAGAAATATAAACCATACGAAAATAAACATTGATGTTGGGGAAGAAAACTAATGAAATTCTGTTTCCCAGCTACTAAATGAGACTAAGAACCCTTGCAGAGTAGGTCTGCCAAAAACAAAAAACAAAAACAAATCCTTGATTCTTTTAGATTTTCAAGGCTCATATGCTGTTTATGTTGGGTTTGTATGTGTGTGTATGTGTATGTGTGTTTGTCTATTTATTCCTCTCTGACTCCCCAAAGGGGCAAGACTAATGCTGAAATGCTGAGAGCCTAATTTAAGTGGAGATACAGAATCTTTTTGTCCCTCCTACACTGAGCTGCCTAACAAACATTTGATGGTTTTCAAGAACACATCCATGTCCTGAGTTTCCAAATATTTGGCCATGAAATGATGATGGCTGCATATATCTTTGTAGAGCAAACTCTCTGCAGAGAGTGCAAACTGAACCCACAATCGGGAAACTGCACACTGCTGTTCAATCTAGCTAAAGTTTCCCCTAATAGAAGCCGGTTCCCCCTAGCCACAGCTGGCTAATTATAAGCTCTATGTAGATTATTTTTCTCTCTTTGGAACAGTTTTGGAATCCTCAGCCCAAAGTAACTCTTTGACTTCCTATGAGCCCTGAAAAATTATGCCTGAATATTTCAACTTCTGAAACCTGAGGGAAATAGGAAGGGGAGGGGAGATGTGGGAATAAAGGCAAACTCTAATTACATGATAGAGCATTTATATGGGTGAGTGAGGATATACAAAGACTAAATTCCAAAACGAGAACTCAAATGCTATGCTCCCCACCATTGTTCCAATCAAGTAGTCACAAATGAGAGAGAGACTTTATCAGATTATGATAAAAGTTGTAATGCCCCCCCCCCCAAAAAACCCATGGTTTAACTTTTGCATTACTATAATAATAACAAAGGAATCTTCAGCATTCTGTGGCTTTTGAAACCTTTCCAAACAGCTTATTATCTAATCACCAAAGTAAGATCCAGTGAGAGAACACAGGCAATATTCTTTGCTTTTGACAAAAGGAAACCATGAGAGTTCAGTTAGTGACAGAGGCCAGAGAGAATCCATCAATCCTGATTCCAAATCTAAGGTTCTTTCCATTATAGCTAATGCCCCTCAGCCCTGCTGCCACCAGCATTTCCACCCAGTACACTGTCTAATTATATCCAGATGGCTTATGAATCTCCTCCACTTCCATCTGAGTAAACATGAAAAACAGAGAAGTTCCGATTATCAAAGGCAATCAGAATAATCTTTCTTTACCATTAAAAGCCAGTCTCCTCACATATGTGCACATTAGTGCTTTTAACACATTATTAGCATGCCACAGCTGCCCATATCAAATGATCAATAAAAATAGATGCATAAAACTTCAGAATAAAAATAAACTATGAACTCCCCATTGAGGAATAAGATAATTTCCTTCATGGAGTAATGAGGTTTCCTCACTAATATTTATGTAAAAGGAAATCCAAACAACTTAATCACCTGGAGGGCAAACTGTAGAACTCATGTGGCAAATGTCATCAAGGATATCCTAGAAGCTTCCAGGATTCACTGAACCTTAAAGTGTGGGGGTCTAGTACTCTGGTTCAAACCCCAACGCTGCTATACAGAGAAGCTGGGTGAACCTCTTCTAAGGCAGATGGCTGAACCTCTCTAAACCTCAATTTCCTAAGCATTAAAAGTGAGTATAACAATATAACCTTTTTCACAGAGTTGTGGTAAGGATTAAACGAGATAAAGCCCTTATTCCCATGCTCTACATGAAAGCATTAGATGTGTAATATTAAGGAAATATTATTTTGAGCATCTCATTAAGCTGCATGGCACATATGAAATGTCCCCATTTTTACAATGAGAGAGAAAACAAAAATGTGAAGCTTAGGATTTTATATAGGCCAAAGGCATTTTGTGTACTGCCACAATATTTCAGTGCCAACTTTTACATTTGTAGTTGTGATTATAATTGTGTAGAGTTCAAATTGTGTCACTTTTACTTTGTGCTTACTAATCAAGACTTAAATAAATGAAGCACTCATATCAATTAAATGCAAAGGACATCAAAAAGCTGTATGAATTGTTGAAATTTTTAAAAATGAACTTAAGAATTCAGTTATCACACAGAACAAGGTAATAGTATAGGCATGCTCACATCAAAACAGTGTAGGATGTTATAGTGTCTCATATCCATGCTAAAGCAAAGAAAAAATAATGTGTCATAAAAATCATGTTGTTAATATTATTAGTTTTGTTTATATTTCATCTGTAAATGTATTTTGATCTTGTTATAGATCTTGTTGATCTTGATCTTGTTAAGCCTTAAGCTTCTTGGTTCTTGTGAGGGTTTTTTGTAGATTCTTTAGGACTTTCTATATAGATAATCAAGCCTTCTGCAAATAGTTTTATTTCTTCCATTCCAATCCACATGCCCTTTTTTTTTTTTTTTTTTTTTTCCTTGCCTTAATGCACTGGCTGGGACCTCCAGTGTGGTGGTTAATAGGAATGATGAATTTCATTCTGATAGGGATGCAGGCTTATAGAGTGTTTGATCTACTGACCTGGCATCCTACGTAACATTGCACAGACTGAGGGAGCCATCAATGGTAAAAGAGGTGCACCACTGAGCACATAACAGTGGGATATACTGGTTCTGTATCACCCAGAGGCTGCTAGTCTGAAAGAGTGATTGATCTGCATGTTATAGTGCCAGCTTGGAAATGATCCCCAATTAAGATGGGGCCCTATCGTCCAGAATCCAGTATACACACTAAATCAATGACCATTATACAGTGCTTTGTCTCCAAGTGGTAAAATACATAAGTCCAGGAACCAAGGAATGGAAATAGAAATGGCCTTGCTTATCTGCTCCCCATCACCGCTAGTGATCCACTCAGGGATTTTTTGTTTACCATTCCCACAACTCTGGGTTCTGAAGGTTTACAGGGAGCAAAACAAGAGTCCCATTGCCCTTCTTCCAAGGCTCCTTCTGTTAAGAGACAAGTAGGCAAGAAGAGAAATTACCATCCTGACAGGGATAAAGACCCTAATCATTAAGAGAAGATAGGGCTGTTATTAACATTTAGAATGAACACTATAAAACAAAAAGACTTGCAAGTCTACAATACCAATGTCACCAATTTGAACTCTAATTCTTCTTAATCATCTTCTTCATCTACTGTGTGTTTCCAACAGGGTCAGAGGGTTACTCCGCATATGTCCAGACCGGTTCAGAACACAGCTACAAGACATCACACACTGCCTGCACATCTTGGTGAATAGGGGAGGGAAGAAGAATAGCAGAAAGATTACCAAGCCAGAGGTAGTAATAATTGGGGATGTTCAAGTTCAGATAAAAATGTAAATCATTCAATCATTTATTAATCAGCACAGCAATAAATGTGTGGAGAGAAACATAAATCAATAGGACAACAGTTTCTCTTCAGCACTAGTTACTCTTTATTTTTCTGTTGTCATCCGTCTTGATCCACCTACCTCTTCTGCCTGTCAAGAACTGTCTTCCTAGAGGGTGTTAGGCCATTGCCTGTTCTCTCTTACTCTGTTTATGTAATTGTTTTATGGGTCTCTCCAGTTTCATGAGGGCAAGAAACCATCTGTCTGTCTTCTTAACTGTTTTATCCCCAGCACCTAGCACAGTACCTGTGCATGGCACACAGAGGTACACTATATTTATTAAATGAATGAATGACTTACCAATTGCAAATTCATACAGTGTCCAGCTATTCTAGTTAAAATTATGCTGTAGGTATATAATTATTTGTCATATATTAAATTGTAAAAAATAGGCTATAAAGTAGTATGTGAGGTATAATCTAATTTTCATTCATTTTTTTGTTTTTATTTTTTGTTTCAGTAATCTCATTTTGTGGGGTTTGATTGATCAAGATTAATATATAAATAGCAATGCTGGTTATCTTTGGAACAGGTGAATAAGGGTGATTAAATATTTTCTTCCAATAGCATGATCTATATCTTCTGGTTTTTTTTCCTCTATAATGAAAATATATTTCTTTTCAAAAATAAGGATAAAATTTATTTTCCCCTGCTGTACATAGCTACTATTTCTGGCTATTCTTGCATATTTTTTTTTATTTTTTTTACTTTAAAGCATTTTTTTTTAGATATATTCACATACTAAAATTTATTTGAATATCAGTGATGATAAAATTCACCTACTGAAGCTTACTCAGTAAAAGTTTTTATAATATTTCTATAAGATGTTTGTCCACATGGAAAAACAGATGAAATCATTTAGTCTATGACTGAAAATGGAGTAACATAATACTCACATCTAGGACTGTGGTTCACAATTAGTGGCAATTTTGCCTTCTCAGGGGACATTTGATAATGTCTAGAAACATTTTTGATTGGCATGACTGGGTGAGGTGCTACTGGCATCTAACAAGCAGAAGCCTGAGTGGCTGCTAAATATCCTTCCTTACATAGGACAGCCCTCCACAAGAAGGAATTACATGTTCAAAAGGTCAATAGTGCTAAGGTTGAGAAACCCTGTTCTAGATTAATTCACATATTGATAATGGTAAAATACAACATATTAGCTACAGGTTAATGGAGGAAGTATTTGTGGGTCACCATATAAAACTGCTCTAACTATGGATAAGTCTTGCATTTATTCAAAATGGCATTCATAAAATATATTTTAAAGATAATTTTACATTACATCTGTGTATGCATGCGGTACATTATAAAGAGAGGAGAGGCAGTAAAAATAACTAAATAAAGTAAGTTTATATATGTTATTTTTATTTTGTGGGTTTATGAAAAAGGTAAATTTTTGAGATGATAGCAATCCCTTGAGGCCCAATATAATATTCGCTAACCAAAGGCTCAGTTTTATTGGTCAGATATCCAGAAGAAGGTCCCAGCAGTCAGGATTGCTGAACATGTCACAAAGAAGGTCTCTCTATTTCACTACCAAAAGATCTTTACAATAGAGACTAGGTGGGGTGGGGGTGGGGGGGCATTATCTCTGAGTTAAGTGCATTTAATTTATAAATCACCTTTATCAAGGGAACATACAAGATATGATCCAGAAGAATTATAACACCATGTGTGCACATTTAGGTGCTATTTGACTGCCTCAGTTAATTTCTGTTATCTGCCATTTGTGGTAAAAACAATAAAATCAGTTTTGCATGTAGAATCTTTCTAAGAGATTTACTTCTCTTTATTCTCCCAGACCAACAATTTTTCTCAGATTACTGCAAGAGCCTCCTAACTGGTCTCCCTAACTCTATAATGTAGATACCACTCACGTATCCAGGCTAACCTTACTATTAGTTCCCTCAACCACAAAATGAGGATAATATCTATTTCAGAGGGTAATAATGAGAAATAAATGAAATGGCATATATAAATCATCCAGAATCGTATTAAATACATAGTAGCTACTCAATAATAAGAATTTAAAACAAAGTAAAAATGTCCATATTAATGGGGTTATAACTTTCACCCCTACTCATGTATTTATGTTTGCATAATATATTTATATAAGACTGTGTCTGAAGTCCTGGGAATTTGCCAGAACAAAAGCCCAATAAAACTTTAGCTCGGGAGAGCCTGAAAATTAATTGTTCAAACCTCTTTCTGACCCCTTCCATTTTCTGGGAATTAATATCATATCTTGGACCAGTGCAAAACACCATCTTGAGAAGAGAAGCCCATTTTTTCCTAAACCATTTAGTCTCTGGGCAACAAGAGTAACTAAACAAATAGGAAAATAGCTTCCCTTCAAGGTACTTCAAGACACAATGGTATTTAGTCTTAGACAACAAGTTGTTCATCAGAAACTAAAAACTACTATTTATTGAGATTAACCTTTTTGCACTTATCCCTCATGCCAACCCTAAAAATAGTCATTATTTACACTATTTTACAGATGAGGAAGTAGAGAGTTAGAGTCTATGATTTGCTCAAAGTCATAGAGCCAGTAAACTTGACAGTTTGGATTTAATTCTCAGTCTCTCTGACTCATTCGCAGACTGCCTTTCAGAAGTAATGTATTAGAAGGAAATAATATTATCTAAAATCTATTTAATCTGTCCAGAGGCAATGGAATATTGAGAGCAAGTTAGTGTTTTCTTGGAGAAAATATAATTGTTTTTTTTAAAAAAACTCAAAATAGTTGGCAAACTTATGAGCTCTTCCTAGCAATGCTAAAATTTCTTTTGCTTCACTTTTTTATATTTCTATTTATTTATTTATTTATTTATTTATCTTTATTAGAGAAGTTGTGGGTTTACACAACAATCATGCATAAAATACATGATTCCCATATACCACCTCACCACCAACACCTTCCACTGATGTGGAACATTTGTTACAACTGATGATAGCATATTTTTATAATTGTACTATTAACTAAAGTACATGGTTTAACTTAAGGTTCACTGTGGAGTGAAGTGCCGTGAATTTTTTATTTTTTAATTTTTATTCTGTTAACATATGTATAATCTAACATTTCCCATTTTAATCATAGTCAGATATATATTTCAGTGGTGTTAACTGCCTTCACAACATTATGCTACAATCACCACCAACCATTACCAAAACATTTCCATCTCTCCAAATAGGAAACCTTTAAGCTTAACTTCCTAATTCTTATCCCCAACTCATCCCTAGTAACCTATAATCTAGATTCTGACTCTATGAGTTTGCTTATTCTAATTATTTCATATCAGTGAGATCATGCAATATTTGTCCTTTTGTGTCTGGCTTATTTCACTCAATATGATACCTTCAAGGTTCATCTGTGCTATCACATGTATTAGGACTTCATTCCTTTTTATGGCTGAACAATATTCCATTGTATGTATATACCACATTTCATATATCCTTTTATAAGTTGATGGGCACTTAGGTTGCTTCCATCTTTTAGCAATTGTGAATATTGCCACTATGAACATTGGTGTACAAATATAAATCTCTGTTGAAGTTGAAAGATTTCTTTATATATTCTAGATATTAAACCTTTATCAGGTATATGATTTCCAAATATTTTCTCCCATTGTGTAGGTTGCCATTTTACTTTCATGATGAAGTCCTTTGAGTTACAAAGTTTTTCATTTCAGTTACTGTGGTCTTCAATTCTAGTAGTACTGTTTGATTCCTTTTTAAAATGTCTGTCTCTTTACTAAGACTTTCATACTGCTCATTGTTTTCCTGATAACCTTCACTTTCTCTGTATTTTTTTTTTCATCCCCTTGAGCATTTTTAAGATCATTTTTTTAAAGGCTTTGTTCAGTATGTCGACAATCTCATCTTCTTCATTGGTGTTTTCTGTATTTTTATCCTTATCCTTTGGATGGGCCATGATTTCCTGTTTGTTTGTCTTGTACTCTTTTGCTATACACTGTACATTTTAATATTTTAAAATGTTAACTCTGGGATTTATTCCCTGAGATATCTGTTCTTTGATTTTGTAACCAGGTAGTGATAAGACAGCCATTTTCCTGAGCTTCATTCTTCTATCAAGATCTGCCAAAAGCAGACACAGTATGCAGGGTTTCCCCTATCTTTCTGGGCCTTATCCTGGGCTTTTGCTTGTTAGTTGTTTCAGAATTCTCCTTGTTTATAGGAGTTTGGTTGTTCCTTCTTTTCCCCAGGAGACAGACCTCCCCTGCCAGGTGTTTAAAGCTAGCAGACCTTTGTCCCAGACTGTCAGCCTCTATATATTTTTACACTGCTTTCATTGTCTCAAGCTGCTTTTGCCTAGAGGACAAATTCTTAGAGGAGGGACACCCTAAAGAGGACTTTCCCAAGTCAGTTTTTTCCTGAAACAGGGCCAGGGACCCATGAAGGGGTGCAGACCAGCTACAAAGTGCCCTGGAGAGGAGATCAGGAAAGACACCAAGAGCTTCTCTGAAAGCTCCCCAAAGCTGAGATTTCCTGGCCTGCCCAGCAAATGCAGCCCTTCAGTTAACTGTCCCCTGAAGCCCTGAGGAAGTGTAGTGTCTTTAAGTCTCCAATGCCACTGTCACTGTACAGGGTTAATTTGAAGCAATGACTGCCACCACCTTTGTCTGGGACTGGTTGAAACAATAGCTGCCCTCAAAGTTTAGCCCCCAGCAATCTGAATTCACTAATCAAAAGCTGTGATCCCTTGGGGTGGGGAAGTGGGTGTGCCTCACATGCACAAGATCCTGGGTTCAATATCCATATCTGGTACCTCCTAAAACAAAAAACAAAAAACAAACAAAAAAAACAACCACATTTTCTTACTTGGTTGTAGCTCAGTTGGTTGAGAGCCTGCTTCCCATGTACAGTCCTGAGTTTAATCCCCACTGCCTCCTTAAAAAAAAAAAAAAAAAAAAAAAAAAAAAGACATGATCAGTGATCAGCAGTGCCCACTCCTATTCTTGGAGAAGAGAATTTTTATGTCCTTTTCTGTCATCAGTGAGCTAGCCCCCACAGTATCCTGCCACAAGAGTGGGGGATGGACGCCAGCAGCCACCAGGTCAAGAGAGCAATTTAATGTTTCTTAACATAATTTACTAGCCTCTACCTCTTCCTCTTCCCTGGATGCTGTACAGAGTTCTTCTGGCCTCTGGAGTTTCAAAATACTTGTTTCAGACAGTTCCTACCTGTTTATAGCTGCTGTGGTGGAAGGACTGAGTCTTAGAGTTCCCTACTCAGCCAGCTTCCCACAGTCCTCCTTTTGTGTTAACTATTAAATTCAGGGTATATTGCTTTGGCCTAAATTTCCTACCTAAATGCCAAAGATTCAGTAGTTTTGTGCTAGGCCAAAGGAAGGAAAGAATTACCCAAAGGGACATGGACTGTTGCCTAACTTCAGATTCTAGTTGTCAAATTCACAGTCCCTGGCCCAGCCATAAGGCCTATCATTTTCTTTTTCTCACTGGAAGCACATATCTCATGAATTCAGTTGGAATGCAAAATAAAAACACAGTTCACTGCTGAGATTAAACTACATGCTACTAAGGAATAATCAATATTGTAGTTAACATGAACCCTTAAAATGCCTAACTAAACATAGCTTGTGAACATTCTGAAAAATAATCACTGCTTTCTTACTTTCCCCTCCAATTTTGAAAGTCATTTTCCCTGTCTTTGCTTACTCTGGCAGCTAGTCAAGACTGCCTTTCATTGCTATTCACTCTCTTTATTATATCTGCAACATATTTGAATAGTCATAGTTCTTTGCTCAGCTATGTAATTAGATAAAGTGATGAAAATAACTTTACTTGAGTCCAATTTTCTCTACATAAAAATAACTCTTTGAATCTTCTAATGTAATAAATTATAGAAAACTTTAGGTGGGTCTAGGTCTAAAATTGGAGTTTGATTAGGGCCAGATGCTTCTAAGTACATCAGAACCATCTTTTTTACATTGCATCTTTTATACTACATATATGAGTGGTAGGCTTAGATGCTATAATTATTCTAATGGGTTCTGCCAATTTGGAGATGATGATTCCAGTTCATGGCCAGTAGGGCAGATAGCATTTTACTTACTATCTCATGTCCAATAAGCACTCTGAATCCCAAATAGCTTATCTATAAAGTCAAGGGATTGGGGACTAAATCCTAAAGTTCCTTTCAGGCCCACTGTTTGCAATTCTACTTACCTCAGTTTCCATTTCCAGATATAGAGCACAACAGGTCAAAATGGAATTTGGAATTTGGGTCCTGGGATTTTTTCAAATCTCACACTTTCTAAAAATCTGTCAGGAGGGAATAACTAACTGGAAGGATTACATGGTACTGGAATTAAGTACATGGTACTATAAAGCACTTTAACTTGACCCAAAAATAAAAACAATAATACATAATTTATACCTTCATAGCACTGTAATTTACAAATTAAATTTGGGAGGGCAAATTGAAATCCTTACAAGGTTATCAGGTGACCTAAGTGAGTGAAGCTGGGTCGGGAATATGGTAGATGAACCAGGGCATGTATGAGAGCTCACAGACTTTAATATATGATGCAATTCAGCAATATACAAGATAGCTATTTTTTTCCTTGCCCAAATCCAAAGCTTTGAAATCTGAATGAGAAGCAAACCCCTCAATGGTTAGAAGGCCATCCATAAAAGTCCCTGTGAAGAGATGAGTGACCCCAGAGAGTCAAGTTGCTTTTATTCCTCACCACTCCCCTCTGTGCACCAGGGACACCAGGGCTCCTGGGCCAGCCTTCATTAGGGAAGTGCAAAAGAACTGGAACATTTGCTTGCTGAAACACAAAGGCTCTTTGCCTCTTTTGTTGGCTTAGAAGCTTCAAATGGCCTTGAAGTTTCAAAGGTTCAACCAATGGAGTTCCAACTGGGCAGGGATAGAATAGTGCTCTGGGTACTAAGTAGAAAAGCAAGTGTCTCTGCCTACTCAGTAACCCCAGGCTGGTGAGATCTCCCTACAAAGGTTGAAATACAACATTTTATGATTTGAGCCATCACATGAACAGCAACAAACTGGATGATGAAATGCCACTTTACCCTTCACTTTCAAACAACTATTTATTACTCTGGCAACCTTTGAAAGAAAATAAATAACTGTACTTAAGGACTTACTAAAACCCATTCTCTAGCATCACACATTCAGAGCAGGCAGCTTTCTTTAAAAGTGAAAGAGCCAGGCCATTCTAGCTGGTAGTTAGAAAAGTCAGTGATGGACAGAGATACAATAGCTCAGTTAAATGAAAGGAGAAGAGAATTGAACCATCAGAAAAGCTCAGAGAAAAGTCATAGAGGAGGGATGGGGAGAGCAAGCTCCATTGTTTGGTATTCCCAGCTCTCAGCCAAGTCAAGGGGAAGATGGAAGATGATTAGCATACAGAGAACCCACTTACTGTCAGCTTTTGTTACACTCCATTATGGTTAAGAGGTCAGATAAACTTTCCTTCTCCCTGGGATACCGAGAGGAGGGCAATTATTTTTAAAGGACAATTACAAAAGGGTAACAATGCCAGATATAATTCACTAACATTCCCTGGCATGCTTCCATCACCCAATCCCCACTCACATAAATTAACTACTAAATCATTCTGTTAATTGTGTTAATCAATTCCACAAATACCTATTCTCTACCATATCTACAATGGTAAGCCACAAGGCACTGATGATATAAAGATAAATGAACTGTTAACCTCACATTCAAGTAGACTGCAGTTTAGTGGAAGAGAAAAAATATTACAGCAATGGTGGCATGATGGAGTAGAAAGAGCTTGGCCTTCAGACATAGACAGAAATGGATTTGAACCATGGCCCTACCACCTATTACATATCCTAGCTAGCTGAGTCTCAGTTTTCTCACTTGTAAAATGGAGACAACAGTATATATAATATAGGGCACCATTACAAATAGGAATACCATTCATCAAGTAAAGTATGTGTTCAATAACTAGGCATTAGGCTTGCTGATTACCTTTTGTTTCTTCCTCTGTAGCTACACACTACCCCCTCTCAATCCTGTTCTGTGACAACCCAGAAGGCTGTTCTTTATAGATTACATTTATGAATTAAGTCTTCCTCTGTTTTTCCACTGGATTCTGCCTGGGTTCAGCCAATTAGGGTCATTGGCAATAGACTGGAGGGCAGTAGGAGTGTGAAGTTTGTGTATCTATTCCCCAGGCTCCTACCTTATGGAGTTGCTATGGATCTTTCTACCAAAAGCTACAACCTTAAGATGACCTTAAGCCTTAAGAAGGCCTTAAGTGGGCCTTCTCCATCAACTATTCTCTATAAGTTATGTAACTGCTCCTTCCTTTCCCCTTATCAGGCCTAGGGTGGTAATGCTTCTTGATACTTATAGCACCAGGTTATCTTAAACCCTGCCTTTATCTTTGTTTTATTAAACTCTCCTTAATTGCCCTGTTGGGATAAGCCATCTGTGCCCTGCTGAGACCCTGACTGATACAAATACCATTACTCATGTTAATGACAAGATGCTGTGAGAACACAGGAGAAACAAACCATCCTGGAGAATGTTAAGGAAGTATCTAAAACACCTTCCTGGAGAAGGTAATACCTAAAGGACCACCTGAAAATTGTGGAAGTTAGCAATGTGAAAAAAGTGTGAAGAGGGCCTTCCAGGAAGAGGTAGCACCCATATGCAAAAGCTCAGGCAAGAAATAACACAATTATTTTTGGTAAACTTCAAGTGTCTCAGCTTGGATGGAACTAGAATAAGAGTCAAAGGGATGACAAGAAACTGAAGAGGTAAGTAGGACCAAGGTCACTAAAGACAACGTATGACTTTTTTCCTATAGGCACTGAGATTAGTGTCTTTAATAAAGATTATTCAAGAATTTAAAGCCAGGTTATAATATGATCACATTTGCATTTTAAAAAACCGTATAGAGACGGGATTGAGTGATGGCAATCCTGAAGACAGAAATAACAAGTAAGCAAACCTGGTGAAAAAATAAGGTAGCCAAAAAGTTGCAGTGTCAAGAAGAATGGAGAAAATTGGGTGAATTTGTAAGCTATTAGGAAAATAAACTATGTAAGATTTAGTGTGCAATTAATTTAAGAGTGAGGGGGAAGAAGTCAAAGATGATCCCCATCCCCAAGTTTCCTTTTGTTTAGTCCCAACCTTCTCTTGTATAAGATGAATTGTTCATTCTCAAGAGAACTCTGAAGGCCAAGGAAGGTTTTGACTAGGAAACTCATCACTTGTCATGCATTTGCTCTTCAGAAAGAGCCAAAATTAAACCTTAACCCTGTGGTGTTCTGGAGCTACCTCAAACCAGCTTGCATGAGCCAATTATGCAACCCTCTTCCTAACTTCAAATTCAGTGACATCACATTAGTCACTGTGAAATTGGTCACAGTGGGGATATTTAAACTATGGAAATTATCAAGCACTGCAAATCAGGGTACTTTTTTTCCTCCCAAATAGTGGGTTGTTAAGCATTTACTAGCCACAACTGGTTTAAGACCATTTCACAAATGGAGGGATATGTCTAGCAGTGGTAGCAGAATTGAGGTGTGAGTAGAGTAAAAAAAAATCCTATACCAAGATATGTATTTTACCATACACACACACACACACACACACACACACAATCTGTACCAAGACCTGATAGACAAACCACAATCAGAGGGGAATTTGCAGGTTCTGAATGAAATACAGACTAGTAGGTGTAGTTAAAACACATCTGTGAGGAGCCAGGTGAAGATGAATAAGCACAGTGGCACCAAGAGAGAAGAATCTGAAACAGCTCAGGTAGTAGGTAATTGAGCTTGCTACTCAGTAATGAGAAAGCATAGTCACCAGGCCAGGGATCAGAAGAATAGGAGTTAATTCAAGCATGAAAGATGGGAGAAAAGTTATATTGAGGCAAAGTCAGAGCCAGAAAGTCTTTAAAGTGGTGGCATGCATTCTTGCAAGTCTTTATGAAAGGACAACTTTTATTTTCTCACAGGGGAATTGCATTGGAATATGTCACCATCCCCACCATCAAGGCATCTTTCAGAGAGTAAAGCAGGTGAGCGTTTAGAGAGGTGTCCATGGTGCAGGGCAGATATGAGATGAGGTTGTG
Source organism: Tolypeutes matacus (assembly GCA_026826555.1). Lineage (NCBI taxonomy): Eukaryota > Metazoa > Chordata > Mammalia > Cingulata > Chlamyphoridae > Tolypeutes > Tolypeutes matacus. The sequence goes on along the minus strand of JAKSZT010026914.1, from coordinate 1,484,986 downwards.
TGCACAGGCAACTGCTGGCCAGGTCTAGTCTTAGAGCCCACACTCCTGGGCTTACAGTAGTTCAGAAAGTCTCGGGACCAATCATCTAGGAGGTGGAAGTCCAAGATGGGCCAAAGGTCAACTCATTTTCATTATGACGGGCAAGAATAGTCCCAGTGCAAAATAAAATTGTAAGATCCCTTGTTCAAAAATTATTAAGGATTTCAAGACAGCAACAGAAGAGCATTAAACTAAGCAGATGCTCATAAAGCTGACCTTTGATGATGGGGATAGATCACTTTGGTAATGGTGACACTTGGCCTAACATATTACTTTCCTCTGTTCAGTCCAGACTCTCTCTTGCATTATTCACCTATAAATGAACTTTGGAAGACATGAAGATATTAACTCTTTGGCTGGAAATGCAGACTCCCTGGAACCAGGAAACTTAAGACTCAGAGAAACAGGATTTCTATGATGCTTGGCTAGTGAAACATCATAGAAAATAACAAAAACTTTGAGAATAAGTATGACCGTTTCCAAATGTGATCAGGTGGATGATCTAAATGCTGTAATAAACAACACAAAATTCAGTAGTTGCAGATACAATAGAAGTTTCTTTCATACCCACATGACAGTCAAGTGCAAGCTAGTGAGGCATTTTGTTCCACAGTCATTCAGCAACCAAAGGTTTTTCATCTTGTTAATCCACCTTCCTCTAGGTCCTTATATTACATGCCATATAGATGGTGAAAGAGAACAAGGATCCTGTGTGGGAGGTTTTCATGGGCCAAGCCCGGAAGTTGCGCCTGTCACTTCTACTTACATTCCTTTAACCAGAATTCAGTTATATGACCAATCTATCCAGAAGAGACTGGAAAGTGTGGCTCTGGCCCATGAAGAAGAGACCATGAACACTGATGAACACTGGCAGTCTCAGCCACACGAAGACTATTGGTGGTAGCTCAGGTTCATATGATCAAGCGCTGTTTTGAATTCCATGTTGGGGAAGAATTTCTTCCATCTGTCTTCCCTACATTAAACAAATATTATCTGGAGGCTGTAATTTTCAGGCTTGCACTAAGTACATGGATTATAATGAAGACAATTCACAGATCCAGCACTCAGAGTGACCTAGTCACAAACAGAAGAGCAATAAACTGAGGATGATACACTTGTGCCGGCTTTAGATGACACTGACTCTGGACTGATATGGCTCCAGCTTCTCAGAGTCCAGCCCTTTAAAACAATTCTGGGCTCTCAGTTTCCATTTGCCAAATTAGAGATATGTGGGTTTGATTGAGTAGACACTAATTTTCCCAAAATGTGATCTTCTCTCAAGAGTTCAAGGAGACCCTAACAAGCGCAAACTTTCTTGAAATGTGAGAGTTTTAACAGGTCATATCTAAAGTCCCTTTTAGCTCTGACATTCTAAGATTTTATGTTCCTGAAATTAAGCAGAGTCAGGAAACCAGGTAAGAAGACTGGAAAGGAACCAGAAATAATATAGGAATGGGGGTTGGCAATAGCAGATTGGAATTTACGGGCAAGAGTCAGAAGGATGGAGATCTTGCCAGACAGATACATAGCCAAATGGGACAGTGACTTGGGATCTTTTTTCTGACTTAAGTAAATGTTTTATGATGATTAAGCAGTTCAGTGGATTTTCACAGTTCCTGGAGCTCAGACTCTCAAATAAGCAGAGGTCCTCAAACTTTGGAGCACATAAGAATCACACCAAGAGTTTGATGAAAATGCATATTTCTTCACCCAGAATTTCTGATTCCATATGTTAGGAGCAGGAACCAGGAATATGCACTTTAACAAGCACCTCTAGGTGATTATATTTGAGAAATCTTGAGATGGTGAGGAAGCTCAATGGGTCAGGCTTTAAAGGCCATATCTCTCCTGTAAAGTGGCAAGTGGTAGGCTAGAAGTCTACCTTCCATCTTCGTGTTTAAAAGCATATTAGTACTGCGGGCTTGCCAGTCCCACTCCCACTCCCACTGCTTTTCTTTGCTGCCAGCATTTAGTATGAGAAGAAGGGGAATTGAAATAAGGTTTACCAGCTGGTTCTTCATGTTGGCACACATCTAGATAAAAATTAGTGGCAACAAATCAATTCAAGGGACAGCTGTTTCCCAACATCTGGCTGTTTAACACTGTGGGCAACACATCTGGATTCAGGGTTTGTTAGTCTATTTGAGTTGGACATGTTAGTGTCACAAAGGCAGTGTTTTTTCTCTCACTTTAGATACTTTGCCAAAGTTTTCTACCAGTCAGGTTGACTTGTACTCAGAGGGGATGGAAATTAGGTCCATTTACCACAGACCACAGACTTGGGCTGCTCAGAACTTCAGCCACTGCTAAGAAGGCCCTGCAGCTCATCACACACAATTGCTCATAAGGTCACCACCAAAATGTGCTGTAGGACTGACCTTCCTCCTTGCGTACGTTTCAGAGTATTATTTATTTATTTATTTAGCCTTTTAGGGACTGCCCTAAACAGTTATTTTAGCCAGATTTCATCTAGGAAAAGATACTAAATTGGGGCCATAATACCTCTAAGGAACCATCAGATCCACAATATAGACAAGAATAATATATAGAACCACAGGTCCCACCCAGCAGCCCTATCACACCACAATTTCTTATTCATGATATCATTTTTGGCTTTGCTTTTATAATATGAGTGAATAAGTCTCTAAGACACAGGAAAAGATGCTTCATAAACAGTGGTTTCTGAAAATATTACTGGACAACCCCTTGGTGTTGTCTCTGAAGTTTTAGCTGTAATTAGAGATTGACAACTTTCCTCTTGAATGTGGCAGACTCCTGAATTAATACGGACATCTGGTAACTAATAGGGAGAACCATCAAGTCATGAAATATCTGGGTTTTGAAAGAATAAGGATCTGGCTGCAAACCAATTGCAGGAAAAAGGAAATTGACTGGAAAGAGTTTCTCAAGTAAGGGACAATTTTTGGCACACTATTTTATTCCTTTACTGAGAAATCCATTGTATCCCACTCACAACTCTCATTGGTCTATGTGGAATTTCTGCCAAGTTGGATATGTGTCCAAGTACACTCCAGAGTATGCAGACTACTCCAGAATCAAGATAAACTGAATCTTCAAGTTTTCAGATTGTCCCATTCACTGGGGGAAAGTAGGGGAACAATCTGCAACTTTAGGGAGACTCCCATATGTGAGTCACTCTGACTTCCATCCACAGTTCAGGAAGTATTATTACACAGATTATTATGATTCAGAATGCAGCAGAGCCAGGAAGAGTTTCATATCCTGTCTACCAGATCAACCAGTGTCCAAAAATAGTTGAAGTAACATCCTTACAAGTGGCTTACTTAATGAGAGAAAGGGCCCTGTCTTACACAGTAACTAGCAGGAGGTTCAGATACTGACACCAAAGTAAGATGGGTAAAACAATGGGGAATGGGACACACTCATGCTTAATTAGGCCTAATTCACAATTATGTGTAAAGAGAGCTCTAAATTCATTCATCCATTCAACTATATTTACATGGGTACTATGTACTAAGCACTATACTTGCTGTTGAGAATATAATGGTAAGCAAGACTCCTTGTGGAGCACCCTGGTTCTCAAATTCTAATGTGTTAATTGCTACTATTGGGTCCTATGGACATTTTAGAGATCAGGAAAGACTTTCAGAAGGAAGCAACCTTGGCAAATCACATTTTTGGGGCCTCTGCTTCTTTATCTTTAAAAAGGGAATAATAATAAAATAACCTCATAAAGTTGGGGTGAAGATCAAAATGAGATGATGTATAAACTAAAAAGTAAACACAGATGAATAAATATATACATTTCTCAATTAAATGTAATGGATACATGTAAATTTTTTTTAATCAAACAATATATTACACAATATATTTGGTTCATAGTAATGCATTCATACAATTTTTAGTTTTTAATTGTTTATGTTTTCAATTACTAAATGTACAAAATAAAGTTAAAATTTTTTTTTTAAAATGAGATGATGTATATAAGGTTCTAGACATAGTTGCTAGACATAGTAAATTCTCCAAAGACATAGCTAATAATGTTATTTTTCTTACTATTGTTACTCAAACTATTATCACTAGCAAATTATTTTTGCTCTTGTTGTTATTATTATTTGAGACTTGAAGGATGGGTAGGTAAAAATCAGGAGAAGAGTGGAGACCATGCCAGAAAGAGGAACAGAATTGTGAGAGGCTATAGGCAAGAGACACCATAGCTTAGAGAAACTGGACACACAGTTTGTATGTAAAAGGTGAGTGGAGTGGCAAGAGAGATGATATGGAGACATAAACTAGATTCTGATCATGAAGGGTCTAAAAGCCAAGTCTAAAGAGTTTGGATTTTACTCCAAGACTCATTGAAGGATATCACATTATGGGGCAACATGATCACATGCAAATATGCACACACCCACACTCACACACACACATTCATACCACTTTCATATCCATAATTTTCAAAGAATCATTTAAAAAATGCAGCCATGTCTTGCAGATGATATAATCCAAACCTTTTATTTTTACTTTAAGGAAAATGAGTCTAAAGGAGGTAACGTAACTTAATCAGAATGGTAGAAGTAGGTGCTTCGTATCTTTTGACACCTAATATCTTGGGTTTTTTCCACCACACAACACTGCTTTCCTTAACACTTTCCATTATTACTATTCTGCTGCTGGCAGAGCTGGAAAGATCTCAGGTTGATAGTGTCCCAACTAAGCTGTTTCCCCTCTCAAGGTCTATAGGCATTGTCTAATTATCTCTAAAAAACACTCAAATTTCACGTGTCTTACAGTGGACGCTTAGCAATCTCTGTCGTTTTAATCACTCCATCATCTCCACAAAGGTGAGGATCTAGAGCAAAATTTCACTGTTACTACCCTCCAACCTCCATCTCCATTCCTATATAGATAAACTTTTAAATGAACATACAGAGTAAAGGGAAAGTTGACCCAAAGGAGCACTCTGCAGATTACAGGAGAAAATCTGGCTGGGGAATGTATTTGCCTTGCTGTTGATCCTGGGTGGTTTTAAGGCTTGATTGTATGTAATTATTTTGCTGGCCAGCTAAGCTCAGTTCCTTGCTACCCTTAGCTGAATTGAATCACTGACCATCAGACTGTAATTTTGATGCATCCTGCACAAGCTGTTCAAGGGTAATCATTCTAATTGATTTTCCATATGCGAAGAACAACTTTGAATGCACTACCAAATGTACAATACATTCTCCCTACAGAATTGCCTTTATTAAACTGCAATTTAATCTTACACTTTTAAAAATTATAGGTTAATATGAGAAATGGCCATAAAAATCATCCTCTACAGAACTAATGTTAAAGATATTTGAAGTTATTTGGCTTCATGACATTTATTCTTATGATTAGTTTCTCCAAAACTTAATGTCAGGAAGAAAGTTCATCTCTTCTGACCAACAGGTATTTCCCTTTTATTATACATAACTTTATGTATCGTCATCCCCCTTCCCCCATTTTTTTTTTTTTTTTTTTTTTTTTTTGGTTTTGCTGACTGGAGCTTGGTGTTAACTGTATGCTTACTTACTGTCAATAACTCATCCCCGCTTTAATTCTCTTTTTCTTTAACTTGTTCCCACTAACTTTCCAGATGAGCTGAGTGAGGAAGAGGTCATCTATAGAAAGATCCTCTGACTGAAGCAGGGGATCAGGCAAAGTGAGAACTGCTTTTAGGGCGATCACTGGACTGCCATTTGACGGAAGCTTTTTATCCTCTCAGTGGAGTGCGTGGAGACTTGGGGACCTTCTTCTATGTGATTTGTAATCTCCTCTCCTTATTTATTTTAAATTCCATGTAGGAATATATATTCATTTAGTGTAAGATACTTGAAATTACTTTTGGATGAAGGAAGATTGTAAATTATACATAAACGATCATGAATTATAAATACTTGGCATTAAGATTTTAGCAATCATAAATTCTCTCCCTAAGATATCAAGCCCGCCACCAAAACAAAGTGGCCATGAAAGAGTGCCTACAAGCTCTAAGCTGCTACAATTCTTACCCCATGAATAACTCAGTTGTACGGTGGGTGGTGCTTAGACCTAGTAACACAGCCTGAGCATGGACAGAAAGCCATAAAATCATGCATTTTAGCTATAAGCCTTTAGCTTTGCCTCACAATAAAGGAATACAGACAGCAGCTCCCTTTTTAGAACTGCTTCTGAGACAAGTAGGGGTGAAATGAGAGCAAGAACTGGAATGTTCTTCAGGTTGTACACCTTTCCTGAGGATGTTTTTGTTTGGTATGTTTCTTATTTCAAATTTGTCAGACTGAGTAGCTGTATGAAATCAAATGACAGATAAGTTACTTTAACTTCCCCCATTTAGTTAACCTCCCATTGTTGTTTCTTCCTGCCATCCCAGTTCCCTGACACAGAGCACTGAGGGAGTGGGCATAAATGTGGACTATCAGGCAGCCAATTGTGTATCACTGACGACAAATGCAAGAGTCATCAAAGGAGGAAAAGACTAGAGAAGGAGCTGGAGAAGGTGGGATTTGAAGAATAAGGAAGCTACAGTTTGGGAGGGAAAGGGAAGAACATTCCAGGTGAGTGAGCTTGAGGAAAGAACGGTTGGAAATGAAAGGGCCTGGGAGGAGTATGAGGATGGGTATGGAGGAATGAGTGTACAAAATGTGGGTATCTAGTGAGATAGGAAACGGAGAATGTGTAAAAAATAAAATTTAAGGTATTGAAAAATAAGATTGGATATGTAAATGCAGCAGTGTTTCTGGGTGGACTTGGAGAGGTATGCAGTATGGATTAAATAGTATAAAGATTACAGCAAGGAAAGAAACCAAGAAGCTGTTATAAAAGTCCAGCAAGAGGGAGCAGATGTGGTTCAAGCAATTGAGCACTCACCTCCCACATGGGAGGTCTCGGGTTCAGTTCCCAATGCCTCCTGAGAAAACAAAAACAAGCAAAACGAAAGAGAAAAAAAGAAAAACAACTCAGGGAAGCTGATGTGGCTCAGTGATTGAGTGGCCCAGCTTCCTACCTAAGAGGTCTCAGGTTCATTCCCCGATACCTTAAAAAAGGATTTTTTTTAAAGTCCAGCAGGAGATGAGGTAAGGAAGCAAGGGGTTCTTGCACCAGGATGTTGACAATAAAAATGGGAAAAATGGCATGTTCAAGTAGAGGAAAGAAACAGCATTTATTGAGTACCTATCACTTGCCTGACCCATTGCATGCATTATTTTACTAAGCTTGTGATACCCTTGAAAGGAGGTAGGATTTCCCCAAGTCTATAGATAAAGAAAGAAAAGGCTTTCAGAGATTCAATCAGCTACTATGAGGACCTAAGATTTGAATTCAGGAAGAAAGGAATAATAATAATCCCATCTTTTCTTGATAACATTTTCATTCCAGGTGCTGTTCTAAGCACTTCCCCTATATTATCACATTTAATACTCTCAAAAATCTTATAAGTTAAATGCAATTATAAGAGGCCTTATAAGAGGGCTGTTTGGAGAAGTGAAGGAATTTGCTGATGTCTTAGCCTGGGGACCCCCAAAGTAGAGCCTGAGAGACAGGAGCTTGCCTGCCTGCCAGTTTATTTTGAGAAGTGATCCTTAGGAACAGGAATAAGGGGCTGAAAAGAGTGAAAGAGGAAAAAGGGACAGCCAGTCAAAGCTGTATGATTGATATTGGTCGCTGAGTGGACACTCAGGTCTCAATCCTGTCCCCATCTCCCCAGGAACTATCTAAGAAGCTGAGGAGAAGAAGCCATAAAACAGGACCCAAGGGGTAAAAGAAGGGACTACATATCAGCTGGTTCCCAACCCCATTAGTCAAAGGTTGCCCCACGGGAGATAAACTCCCTGCACTACTACTACTACTACTGCACATGCATGAGAATGTTGAACAAGTTCCTACACGTGTTCCATGTGGTGATGATAGAGCAGAAAGCAAGAGATATGGGTACAGCTGAGGCAAAGCACAGTCAAGGCAGTTGTCATAGCAATGGCAGGAGTAAAATTTCAGGCCAAGAGGATGTGAGAAGGGGCACAAGGATGTCAGGAAACATGCAAGGTCAAGGAAGAGGCAGAACAGAGATTTGAATGCTGGCAGACTGACTCAGAAGCCCAAACTCTTACACAATGGTCAAAGCAGCTTACAAAGTCTCAGGTCCAGAGTTTCTGATTTAGGAGGTCAGAGGTGGCACCAGAGAATTTGCATTTTTCTTAAGTTCCCAAGTGATGCTGCTGATGCTGGTCCAGGAACCACATTCTGAGAACTACTGTCTCACAAAATACACTATTATGGCCCCTTGGCAAGGTTCTCCAATATCAGCAAAGGAGAGCTAAATCACCATGGGGGTGGGGGTTGAGGGGCAAGAGAAGGGTGCCCTATTCACTAACATTCACATTCTCAGGAAATGGTTTAGATGCTTTTCAAAAAGAAAAGCTTATCCTTTACATGCAAAATCAGACTTTGAGCTGTGTAAGAAATTATAAGCCTGATTCAAGAGGCTCTAGATGATTAAAGAAATGATATGATGGACCATCGCCCTTCAGGGAGGAATCTTTAAGAAATAATTGTGAAACTTGGAAAGTCATCAAAATCCGAGAAGTTTAGAATATGATAAAGCTTACTCTTCTCTTCTAATGAGACTATGAATGAGAGTGCAAGGGAGAGAAAATCGGGCAAATGGTGTAGTTAAATCTGCAATGCTCCATAATAAACTCTTTTTTTTTTTTTTCTTTTTTTTTTTTTTTATTATGGGTAAAAATCAAAATTCTCACAATACATACAAACATTTGCATAATGATATATAAATATATGTGCATATATGTGTATTTGCTTACAAAAATGTTATTTATATATATATATATATATACATATATTTTAAGAGGTGCTTAGATTACCTAAAATATTACACGGAACCCACTGGGATTCCCATGTTGCCCACCTCCCACACCTCCCACCACATCCCACACAAACATCTCCCACAAGTGTGGCCCACCAACCTCAATGAACTTACACATCCTGGAGCCTTGCCACCAACCATAGACCACAGTTCACACTGTAGACCACACTCTCTCCCACTCAGTTCTGAGTGGTGTGTGCTGATTTAAAATGGCCTACATCCATTGCCACAACAGTACTCAGGACAACCTCCAACTCCCAAAGAAACCCCTGTATTTCAACTGCTCATCCCCTCCCTACCCAAAAAACTGTCAAGTGGCCACTGGCTCCACCTCATTGTTATAATTTCTTGCATTGCAAGAATCACCATATGTGAGCAAGAGAATACCATCAAGTCCACTCCCATCTACCTATGTGCCAGGTGTGCAGGAAATCTAGGTGGAACTGCAACTCCTACCCTACAGCTCAATGGACTCTTCCAAGTCACCTGGTGAGGAGACAACGATGGGAAATGGCCATCCCAGGGAATGGAGAGGGCCTGCATCTGCAGGCAGGATCATCCCACCCACCATATCCATGGGATATAAGCCCTCTCTCACTTGGAGTTGGAGTGGACATCACCATCCCAGTCGCCTCTGGATTGGGGGAAGAACTATGGACATAATAAACTCTTAATCTTTGCTAAATTTACTGAACACCTACTGAATATAAGAATGCCAAGATAAATAAGATATAGTCCCTACTTTCAAGGAGTTTACAGTCAAGCGAGGATGATAAACCAGAAAGCAATTAAATTAAAAGACGACCTAGTAAACTTATAGAGAAAAAAACAATCTGCAAGCACAGAAGAGAGTAGCAAAATTGGCCTCAAACAGCCAAAAAAGGTTTTAACAAGGAGGCAGTAATCAATATGGGTTTGCAGGAGGAACCGGGTTTGCCATGCAAAGGAGGGAGGAAAGAACATTCTGAGCAGATAAACACCATGTGCAAAGGCATCATCGAGGGCCTGGAATGTGGAGGGGACACTGTTAAGCACTGCTCCATCTGAGGGTACCAAGACACAGACTGTAACCAGTGTGAAGTTTCAATGAGCCAACTAAAAGGTCTGAGCTTTATCTAGTAAGCAGAGAAGCGGGAAAAGAGGTGTTAAAGCAAAATTGGCACATGCAGATTTATTTTTTGAGATTTAATTTTTAGAAAGATTTTTAGATGAAGTATGAAAAATGAAGTTGATTGGTAAGATGAGATTTGGAACCAAAACAGGCATAGAAAGAAGAGGCCAGATTGGAAAGGCATGGAGAGATCAGAATCTAGAGGGAGGAGTTCAGGAGCTGGGTGTGAGCTTAAGGGTCATTAACAAGCCTGTGAGTCCTTTTTCTGGCTCTCAGGGCAATGCACCATGGTTTTCCTACAGTGCTTGAAGTTTTTTTGTTTGTTTGTTTGTTTGTTTGTTTGTTTGTTTTGTTTTTAAGAACCTAGACTTAAGTATCTCAAAGAGGCTAAGACAAGGCTTCCCCTGGTGCTCTTAAGAACTGCTAGATATAGGAAGAACAAATGTTTCACAGTCAAATTAAGTTCCCAAGGCCTTCCCAAGGGATCCTCTAAATAAGGGTTTCTTAACCAGGGGTCCATGGACCACCTGGTCCATGGAAAGATTTCAGTGGGTCCATGAGCTTGAATTGAAATAAATCTTTATTTTCTCTGACATCTAACTGAAATCTAGCATTTCCTTCACTTATGAATGTATGCAATAAATAAATTACAGTAGTATTCATTTTACCTGACTGGAAAAGAGGTCCATGTAACAAAAAGGTTAAGAACCCCTGCAGTCTAAGTAACCCCTGATTCCCAACTCACTTGGCCCCAGAACCCTTTTTTCACAGAACATCTCTCAGGTTTAGGAGATTCAGGAGCTCTTCCTCTTGGGCAGTCAGGAAACTCTTAGCAGAGAATAAATTAAAGACCCTTTCCTCAAAGGAGGCCTCATGGCAAGATGGATGTGGGATTTAGAGACAGTCAAACCCGGGACAGTATCCCTAATTTGCCTTTACTATGTCTATGACTTTAGTAAACTTATATAAACTTTGGGTCTCCGTATGTTCATCTATGAAGAGCAAATAATGATAGCAACCTTACAGGATTATTGTGAGGATTCAAAAAAATTATATGATGTGACAAAAATATTATAGGACAACCAGCAAGATGACAACAGAGTAAGGAGCTCCTAGACTCAGCTCATGCTACGGGGCAGTAAGTAATCACCCAGAGCTATCTAAAGCACCTGTTTGGAGGCTCCAGGACACCAGAAGAGCATCCTGCAACATCCTTGAAAGAATGGAAGGAGGAGACTGTCCATCTGCAGAGAAGATTCGTAAGTAGAGCACTCCACGCATTGGAGCCCAGTGCCCATCCTCCACTGGTAGCACAAGCTGCCTCGGGAGCTATTCTGCAGCTGGAATCGGAAGCTCCATTTCCGAAAAACAGAGGAGGAAGAGATGGTTGGGCACCAACTTCAGCTACTGATCAGTAAATTCAGAGTGATAAAGTATAATCCTAAGAACACCAAAGTTTGAGCCTGTCCAAGTCAGAAAGATGCCAGTAGCCGCCATTTTAACTCTGCCCCTGGCACAAGGGTAAGTGGGGCAGACTGAAAATCACAGTGCTGGTAGGGACCGGCTTCTTTCCATCCAGATCGGATTGAAGCTTAAGCATAACCCACCTCTGGCAGGGAGGAAGCTGGGGAAACCTGTGCCAGCCTCTCTGGGAAAATACAGGCCACGCTGTGGAGGCTGGTAACCATCCTACACTGGTGGCACAAGCTGCCTCAGGAGCTATTCTGTGGCTGGAAATGGAAGCTCCATTTCCCAAAAACAGGGGAGGAAGATATGGTTGACCACTGATTTCAGCTACTGATTAGTAAATTCAGCAGGCTAAAGTATAACCCTAAGAACAGCTAAGGTTTGAACATATGCAAGTCAGAAAGAGGCTGATAGTCGCCATATTGACTCCATCCCTGGCATGATGGAAAGCCGGGCTGACTGAAAATCACAGTGTTGGTACGGACCTGCTTCTTTAACCCAGATCCATCTGCAGCCCTAGCCTAGGCTTCAGCCCCACCTCTAGCAGGGAGGAAGCTGGCGGGCCCTGCACCAGCCTCTCCAGGTAACTGCAGGTACATTCAGCTGGCACAGACTGAATAGTTGGAAGTCTACCGGGGTAATTGCAGTCATTTTGGACCTACACTGCATAGATTGCTGCCCACACCTGCAGCTCCATCCCTGCCCCAGGCAGGGGAGAAAGGGGCATGAAGCTTCATCAGTCTCACTGGGCAACTACAGTCTAGGCCTGCACAACTTGGATTATTACAGACAGCTGTACCTTTGTCCCTACCCCTGGCAGAGGAGAAAGTTGGGAAAAGCTTCATTGGTCCCTGGGGCAATGAGGGCAGCTTGAGCCTCCACAGCTTGCAGCACCAACTACATCCTTGTCTCCTACTACACAATCAGCAAGGGAGAAAGGGCAAGAAAGCCCTAACTAAAAAAGAAAAACAGCACCCAGAATAAATACATCTGGTAAGCCAGATGCCAAGACACCAACAAAAAATTACAACCTATATAAAGAAACAGGAAGATATGGCCCAGCCAAAAGAACAAGATAAGCCTCCAGATGACATAAAGGAGGTGAGACATAACTAATCATAAATGTTCAAATAAATCTCCTTAATAAATTCAATAAGATGGGTATGGCTATTAAGAAGACATTGGATGAGCACAAAGAAGAATTTGAAAGCATACAGAAAAAAAGAGCAGATCTTATGGGAATGAAAGGCACAATAAATGAAATTAAAAATACACTGGAATCATATAATAGCAGATTTGAGGAGGCAGAAGAAAGGATTGGGGAGCTTGAAGAAATGGCCTCTGAAAATGAACATACAAAACAACAGATGAAGAAAAGAATGGAAAAAATTGAACAAGGTCTCAACAAACTAAATGACAGGAAGAGACGTGTAAACATATGTGTCATGAGTGTCCCAGAAGGAGAGGAGAACAGAAAAGGGGGAAGAAGGAATATATGAAGAAATAATGATAGAAAATTTCCGAATCCTATTAAAGGACATAGATATCCATGTCCAAGAAGCACAATGTACTCTCATCCAAATAAATATGAATAGACCAACTCTGAGTCAAATACTAATCAGAATGTCAAATGCCAAAGACAAAGAGAATTCTGAGAGCAGCAAGAGAAAAGCAATGCATAACATATAAGGGATACCCAAGAAGATTAAGTGCCGAATTCTCATCCAAAACCATGGAGGCAAGAAGACAGTGGTATGATATATTTAAGATACTGCAAGAGAAAAACTTCCTGCCAAGAATCTTATATCTGGCAAGACGGTCTTGCAAAAATGAGGGTGAATTTAGAATATTCACAGATAAACAGAAACTGAGAGAGTTTGTAAACAAGAGACCAGCACTGCAGGAAATACTAAAGGGTGTGCTACAGTCTGAAAAGAAAAGACAGAAGAGAGAGGCTTGGAAGAGAGTCTAGAAATGAAGATTATATCAGTAAAAGTAACTAAAAGTGTCTAAAGAGCAGTGAAAATAAAATATGACAGATAAAACCCAAGTAGTTAAGAACAAATGTAACCAATGATGTAAAGCACTTATATTCAGAAGACTACAACTCATTGTTAAAAGAAATTTTAAAAAGACCTAAATAATTGGAAGAACACTCCATGCTCATGGATTGGAAGACTAGATATCATTAAGATGTCAATTCTACTCAAGTTGATATACAGATTCAATGCAATCCTGATAAAAATTTCACCAGCATTTTTTAAGTAAATGGAAAACCTGATTATCAAATTTATTTGGAAGGGTAAGGGGTCCTGAATAGCCAGAAACATCTTTAAAAGGAAAAGCAAAGCTGGAGGACTCTCACTTCCAGACTTTAAATCATATTACCTAGCTACAGTGGCAAAAACAGCATGGTACTGGCATAAAGATACACACATAGACAAATGGAACTGGCTTGATTGTTCAGAAATGGACCCTCACATCTATGGTCAACTGATTTTTGACAAGCCTGTCAAACCAACCCAGCTTGGGCAGAACAGTCCATTCAACAAATGGTGCTGAGAGAACTGGATATACATAGCAAAAGAAGGGAAAAGGACCCTTATCTCACACCTTATACAAAAATTAACTCAAAATAGGTAAAAAAAAAAAAAAAAAAACTAAATATAAAAGCAAGAACCATAAAGTTTCTAGAAGAAAATGTAGGAAAATATCTTCAAGACCTGGTGGTAGGTGTTGGGTTCTTAAAGAAGATAAGAGGTGGACTGAGATGGACTACTGATGTTTAATGTATGTAGAAGTTTTAATTAACTTTACTGTAAAAGTATAGAAATGGATAGAGTTGATGGTAACACATAGTGAGTAGCAGCTGGTTTATAAATGGGAATGTGGCTGAAAAGGGTAGTCTAGGGATGTAAATGCAAACTGAAAGAAAGATAGAAAATAATCTAGGGACTGAATAGTATAGTAAATCCAGAGATGGATGAGAATTATGGTTGATCGTACAGATGCAAGAGTGTCCTTTGAGAGCTAGAGCAGATATACATCACTATTGCAGGGTGGTGGGAATGTAGAGAAGCACAGGAAAAATACAAGTGGATTAACCTATGGACTGTGGTTAACAGTAATAATGTAATATTCATGCATCTATGCCAAAGATGTACTGTGCTGATAACGGGGGAGTATGGAAAAAGTGTGCCAAATGTATGCTATGGATCTGGTAATTGTCTGAGGATATTATCTCATAACCTGTAACAAATGGTCCACCATGGTGTGGTGTGTTGACAGAGGAGTGTTGTATGGGAATTCTGCACATGTGCATGATTATTTTGTAACTTTACAACTTCTGTCATAAAAATATATTTTAAAAATAATAATAGAGTGGGTTGGGGGGAAAATACACCACATGTAAGATAAGGTCTCTAGTTAGTAGTAAGATTTTGATAATATTCTTTCATAATTTATAACAAATGTCTCACAACAATGCAAGGTGTTGGTAATGGGTTAATGTATGGGACCCCTGTATGATGTTATGCACATTTGCTTTGTAAGTTCACAACTTTTACTATACACTTATTGTTTATGTATGTTCATGTATAAATGATATCATAATAATAATAATAGTAATAATAGGCTGGATTGGAGGGAAAATACACCAAATGTAAGATACTTTGGTTAGTAGTAATATTTTAAGGATGCTCCTTAATCATTAGTTAAAAACGTTTCACAAGGTATTGGTGGTAGGGAGAGGTATGAGAGCCCTGTATGATATTATGTATGTTTGTTTTTTAAGTTCACTAATACACTTATTATTTATGTATGTTTATGTATGAGTGACATACTTCAATAAATTAATAAAATAATAAATTTTTAAAAATTATATGACATGTCTGCCACTTTAGCAACAAACTATAGCTGTTTATTTTACACTGTGGAGGCTCAGAATTTTAGCTTACACCATTGCTCCAGTTCTAGTTTTGATCAGACTGGGGAAGTCCTTATCCCCCTTTTCAGTCGGGCACTTTAAATCTTCACCTTCCTCATTGAGTTACTCTTCACATTGTTTAAAAGTTTTACTTCTGCTTATAACCACTTACTGGTGTTTGCTCTTAGTTTATTTTGTGCTTGTTTACTGAACCAAGGGAAGATGTTCAAATGGTCTGGAGTGTGGATCTAGTCTAGGTTTCTAGGATCAAAAATGATAAAGTTAGGAAAGTTTTCTCTTCAAAAAAAAGTCAAAGCAGAGTGAGAGACCTAGGGAGCTGAGTCCAGCACTCTTTTTGTACAATTTCATGGCTTGGGTTCCAATATCTATTTTGATAAGAAGGATACCTCATAAAGCTAAATCACAAGCATGTAAGAGAAAATAACTAGTATGACTTCTTAAGGTTGCAGTTGAAAATGGTTAACAGGCTATCAAGAGGATACTTCCTCTGGTGAAGGGTTAGGTATTGAGTTAGCTGAAACACAACATAGCTGTATTTTGTTCTCAGTTATGAGATTTTAAGCCAGTTACTTAAAAACAATGGTGTATAATATTTGCACTAATATCAAGTTCTCAGCTTCCATTCAAATGTTCTCACAAGGCAAAGTAATTTAGAAACTTTAGTGCAGTAAGACTACCATGGGTCATCAAGATTATCTAATTTCAGTCATGTGTTCTTTTATTCTCCAGCTCAAAAATTTTCCATGGCTCCCAATTGTTTCCTGAATTAAACACAAACTGCTGAATGTGCAATTTAAGGCTCTCCATGGGGACCATGGGAGTAAAGGGGAACTAAATTATATGTCTTAATCCAGGGCTTCTCAAACTTTAAAATATATACAAATAACCTGGGGTTCTTGATGAAATGTGATTTTGATTCAGTAGGTCTAGAACGGTGCTACTCAGAGCAAGGCATGGCAAGATCTAAATAATAGGGAATTAAAGAAGCAAGGAAGAGCCTTAAGCATTAATTCCCAGAGGTAGGAAACATGCAAATTTTCTAAAGAAAATAGGAATGAAGGATTAAGAATCTTGGAGAAATGCCAAGAGATTTTCCCTCCAAGTGTGGCACTCTTTCAGACAAATCCAAGTGGCCTCAGTTATTTGACCTTACTTTTTCTGGTTTATATTCCTCTCTGTTCAGTAACTTCACATCAAGATTCCTTGAGGTTTTGGACTAATGTGTGAAGCCACTTGAGCCCTTTTCACCAAAGCTGAAGCTATGTTCTAAGAAGAGAGTATGAACCTTGACTTTCCCATGCTTTAGAAAAGATCCCCATCTTACTGGCATAGAGGTAAGGGCAAACTTCACTTCTCTTTGGTTTGAGAATTTTAACCCTAGTATTTAGAGGTCTGGCCATCAGTCACAAAATCCAGCCCAAAGTCACCTGGGAGCTTTCTTGGACGTTAGACCTGTCACAAGATTTCAAATTCCTAAGGTGAGTTAGGATGATAATTTACTAAGCACTTACTCTGCAACAGCTATCATAATAAGGGCTACATTATCCCATTTAAATCATAGTATATAAGCCCTGAGTGCATATCTATTCAATTGAGCCAAATGTCATAAAATAATATTAAAATCTTCTTCAGGGTTTTAGTTATTCCCTGTCCTTTGTATCAATAGTACATAGTGTTACTTTTTCTTTGCCTATTATTATATATCTACTGTTTAGCTTCTCTTCATAATTTTGAGAGAATCATGTGCAAAAGTAATTACTGTGTTCTCTAACTGAAGGTGATTTTAAGTATTAATGATGCATTTGAAATATTCTTCTTAATTTGGTGTTTGGGAAACATACTATTCCAAAAAGTTTGAGTTCCTGGCACCATTATTCCTTCTGGGATTTTTCTTAGATCTTTAATTGAGTCATTTTCATTTTAATCAAACTGTCGCCTGGAGCTATAATACTATAGAAAGTCTTGGCATGGATCTCCCCTTGCCTTGACATGGTTAGTACTCCATTTTGAAATTAAATCCATGGGTCATGTTTCCCTTCACTGCCTTCTGGTAAGGTAAAACATTAATGACTGTTAAATTCTGACTTGCTTACTTGCCTTTGTAAGAGGAGCCCAAAGGTTAATAAAATGGAAATGTTTCCTCAGTAAAGCTTGGTTGTAATATTTAACTTCCTGTTTGTCTCTGGGTCCAGGTATTATTTCAGCATGGATGCTTTTGGTCACAATCTCTACTGCCAACATGGTTCTAACCATAGCAGTTGTACAGAATAACCCTAGGAGATTTCTGGAAGATCTCACCAAAGATCTAGTGAATAAGAATCCCTAGGGTATGGCCTGAGCATCTGTATTTTAAAATCACCACCACTAACCACCACCAGCTGACTGAGTGATTCTTGTGCCCTACCAGGTATGAGGACTACCACTCAGCAATGAAATGGTTCCAGTTGATCAAAAAAGTGGAGGAGAGCCATTTATTTACTTGGCCAAACAGTTCAGAAACTCAGTTACTTTGCCCCATCTATGCCTTAAGATGAATGTTTACCTAAATGTTTCTAAAGTGTGCTCAAGTGGAACACCTACCTCAGAATCTCCCATGAAGTTTGTTTAAAAAGGCCAATTCCAGGGCTCTATCCTGGACTTAATGAATCTGAATTTCAGTTTTCTCAGAAATCTGTTTTTATCCAGGATTATCAAGGGATTTCCATATACAATGAGGTTTGATTTACCTCTCTCTACAGTCATGAGTAATCACCTACCTAGGTGGATACTCTACTGAATTCTCTGATCATATTAAACTCTATCTGTGATCTGCAAGAACCATCAGGGTGATTCTAATGAACTGTTATAAAGCATTTCAAATAACAGATTCTCCTTAGTGAAATCTAGGTATCCTCTCCCTAAAAATTTTCACACAGGCATATGTGCATATTTTACATTTTATATTTCAGGAGGTTCACAGACTTGGAGACAATTCATATATGCAAGTTTAAGAATTAGGACTGATTGAGTTGATCAACTTTAGGAGGCATCTTGTCTTGATGGTTCTGCTCTACAACCCAGGAGAACTAAGGAGATGCAGAGAAGATTGGCTTAGAGAGCTAGAGGAAGAGTGAGAACAGAGAGGAGGAAGCCCACCCAGAGTTAGAGTCCTGGCCAACATGGTGCCCAGCCCAAATAGTAGCTTTCTTTCATAAGACCCATAGACCCAAAAGTATACAGAAACACTTCTTCCTTCTGACACAAAAGGATAGATAATAGGGGTTCCTATTAATAGGGCAATAAACATTTTTAGCAACTATTGTATGTCCGGTTCTGCCAGGAGCTGGATGCACAAAGATAGATAGGACACATGCTGATTTTAAACAGCTCACAACTAGTGGTATATTCCATATCAACTGAGTTTTTACACCCAGCTAACCCTTCTGCAAACCTCACTATGATGGAGATGAAATATCTGAACAAAGATATTGACCGCAGTTACAGAGATTTGCTTGAATGCTCCCTATTTCCTTTCTCAGTCCAATGCTCTGTGTGTTTCTCTGCCTGCCCATGCTTTCTAGTTCTCCATATCTTTCTCACCCACTTTAAGGCTGATGACCCATTCAGATTTCCTTCTCTGGCATAATAACCTTACATATCCCACTGGAGCTGTTGGCCCCCAACATCAACAGTCCTGGCTTCAGAATCCTCAATAGCCCTACAGTTCTCAACCTGAAGAGAAAGGCACCTTCATTTATAGATTCAACAATACTGAATGTGCCAGGTACTGTTCTAGGCACTGGGAACACATCACTGAGAAAAACAGACAAAAATCCAAGGTGTATAGAGTTTACATTTTAGTAGGAGGAAACTCACAGTAAATACATAATAGTTACATATATAAAACATTAGTAATATATGTATTTATTATATCAGGTGTTAGGAAATGTTTTGTATAAAAAGACTAGAAAGTGTATAGGGAGTGTTTGGGATGGGGCGCAACCTACAATTTACATTTGCATGGCCATGTAACATTTAAGCAGATATGTAAAAGAGATGACAGAAGACGACATGAGAATATTTGGGAGAAAGTGCATAGTAGTCAGGGAGAAGACCAAGTATAAAGGCCATAAGGCAGAAGCATGGCGGGGCTGTTTGAAGAAAAGGAGGCCAATGGAGCTGGGATGGAGTGAGTAAAGGGATAAGCAGTAGAAGTTGAAGTCTAAGAGTTAATGTGGAGCAGAAGTTCCTGTAAAGACTGTAACTTTTTCTCTGCATGTAATAGGAATCCACTGGAGAATTTTGAGCAGGAAGGATGAAATGATGACTTTTGTTTTAACAGGATCTTTGGCACTGAAAATAGATTGTAGGTGCACAATAATGGAAGCAGGGAACCCATTTTAGGAGCCCTTAACAATAATACAAGAAAGAAATAATGAAGTGAAGATGGTGAGGAGTGGTTGGATTCTGGATATATTCTGAAGTTATAGCCAACAGCATTTGCTGATGATGAAATGTGGAATAAAAAATATAGAGAAGTAGCAAGGAGCATGTCAAAGTTTTAGACCTAAGCAACTGGAAAATGGAGTTGCCATTCAATAAGATGGGCAAAATTATAGGAGGGGACAGGTTTAGGGATGAGATGTTTGGGAGTTTTGTACCCTTTAAATTTGAGATGTTTAGGAGACCCAATAAGGAGATGTGGAATAGGCAGATAGAGATATCAGTCTCCATTTCAGAAGAGAGGCCCAGACTGGAGAGTCATCAGCTCCTTGATGGCTTTAAAGCCATAATTCTGGATATCCAAAGGGAAGGTAGATTAGAAAAGAGAAGAGGCTCTATTTATGACCCTGGAGACACTCCAGCATGATGGGAAATCAAAGAACTAGCCAGGAAAACTGAGAGGAGAAGTAGGTGAGGCAGAAAGGTAAAACAGGAAAGTAATGTTGTCCTGGAATCCCAGGGGAAAAAATTGTTTCAAGGAGGAAGGAGTCATTAACTCTGTCAAATTCTGAGGTTGGGTTAAGAAAGATGAAAATAGAATTGAGCTTTGGATTTAGAACCACAGAGATCACTGGTAGCCTTGACAAAGCCATCCCTTGCAGTATAGGGATAAAAGCCTGACTGTAGTGTGTTCAAGAGAAGAGGAGGAGATAAATTTGAGTAAGTGATTATAAGCCAGTCTTTTGGTGACTATAGGTCTAAAGAGGGGCAGAGAAATAGGGTGGTAGCTAAAGAGGATATGATTAGAAAAATTAGGACACATTACAACATGCTTTTTGTTGGAAGACAGTTTTCCATGGGTCTCTCATATTTCTGTAGGTCTTGTGAGCAGAGACACTGATTGCCTTTGTTCTAGACTATCCTTTCAGGGATGTTAATATAATGAACTGCCTTGGAAGACAGAGTGCTTCCCTCCAGAGCAAAGGACAGACATGCTTACTTTCCAGGAAAATAAAATATTTAGTTTCCCTAAGCTCAGGGTTCTTCTCCTGTAACACAATGCACTGTGTATGCAGGTGTCACCTGACCCTGTTCCCATCACCCTGGAAATGGGGCTTGAAGAACGAGCAGAACAAAATGTTAAATCCTCTGACTATTGCTATTGCTGTAAACAATAAATTCCTTTGTCTCTGACCCAGAAGTCTCATGGCTTTTTTCAGTAGCCATCAAACTGTGGCAGGCTACCTGTGGTTTGCAAGTAGGATAAAATCTCAGACACTTCATAATTCTTGATACTGGTAAGAACGATCCAGAGGAGAGGGAAAAAACTGTCAATGCAGGTGATACAGGAAAGTGTTTCGGGAGCAATGCCTTGAGTAGGTGAGAGGGACCGGGATCTAGCACACAAGTACAGGAGCTCAGACCTTTCTTCCACAGTAAGAAGTTTTAGAAAGAATAAATGACTGCAGATGTAGGTAGCTGTATAAGCAAGCTTGTGGAATGTGTGGCAATTCTCTTGCTATTCCTTTTGTTTCCTTAGTGAAATAAGAAACATTGTCAGCAACTAAGAGTAAGGAGGAGGTGGAGGTGATCGTGATTGAAGAGAGAAGAAAAGCTATAGAACAGTCATCTATGTGCATGGGATAGAGAATGGACTAAAGAAAAATGGTTGGATTGATAAGCATCACTACAGTCCTATTCTCACTAAGAATGAGAACTCTTAGCAGGATACACTCACACTCACCCTTTATGAGTCAATTGTTAACAAGTTAAAGCTAATGACTCTTGCCCTCTGGCCTTTAATGAACCGCTGTGATCAACAAGTCTCCTTTCTCATTCCTGGAACATCTGATGCACAGTCAAGTCAAATGGATCCAGTTCACCAATTAGGCACCAGCACTTTTGTCCAACTGTTCTGGGGCTTTATGCCTCTGTGCAGATGAAGCTTTAGATTCACATTTAGGTAAGGCGTGGCTAACCTGTTTACACTGTGACATTTTAATTGTATTACTAGAGAATGCCTGCTCAATTTGCATGTTTTATTGGTGATGTCTTAATTAACTATCCTTATTAACTTTATGGCAAGCACTGTGGCATCACCATAATTTCTTAGAAAAGCATGCTTGACACACAAATATCATACTCCTTTCACCTGCAGAGAGAAGAAAACGACAAAACAGGCAGCATTCAATTAGATTTCTTCCCACTGAACTACTTTCTTTTAAAGCCCAGGCACATGGACCGTCCTCAGTGTCATGGTGAGACATCCTCACCAAGGCAGCTGTCCTGGCTGGGCAGCTTCTCAATCAAAACATTCAAGCCCCAGACACTTTTTAAAACTGGCAACGCATGCCAAGAGGAAACATAAAGATGCCTGTATTTCTCAAATAGTCTTTATTCATTCAGGACTCTCTGATATCTTTATTTGTTGTGATTACTCAGTTAGCCAATCAATAGGCACGTCTCATCGCCTCCCTTATGTCCATGTTGCTTTGAGTCAAGATAGGCCAGGCTCTGCTGGGGTCATAAATACCCCTCCCTCCCCAAACCCCAGTGGCTAACATAGTAAAGGTTTATTTCCCACTCATGTAAAGTTCTATGCAGGTCAGGTGGCCCTAGTTCTTCTTGCAGTTACTCAATCTGTGCTAAGTAACCCCCAGGGTTATAATGGCAGGGCAAGAACCACCTAGAGGACTAAGCAGGATGGATTTGCTAATATTATTTCTATCTGTATCATGCTGACCAGAATCCAGTACATGGCTCTAAACCAAAATGCCAGGAAAGCTGGAAACCGATAAGAAGCATGTGGCTGGCTGGGAAGGCCTCACTATCTCTGTCATACTGTGCCAGGTGCTGAGAAGAGGCACAAGGAAGAAGGCAGTTAAGTCCTTGACCCTGAGAAGATTTTAATCAATTGGGGTGGTGAAAAAGAAGGCAACTGATATTCACCAAGTACTTCCCCATGTCAGGTACTTTCCTAGAGGTATTATAATTGCAGTTCATTTTTAAAACATTCAATCAATCAGTAATTATTGAGCAACTACTATGCCCCTGTGACTGAGGTTGGCACTGGATTTCAAAGATGACTAAGATTCAACCCCATCTTTCAAAAAGGAGAAAGGAAGACAAACAAGGAACCCAAGTCAACATAATATAGTGTGATAAGTGCCACAATAAGCCAAAATGTTAGAAAAATACACAGAAGCAATACTGGGTCAGAGAAGTTTCTTAGGAGATAATGTCTAAACTAAATCCCCTAAATCAAGCAGTAAATAGTCGAGCAAAGTCATGGGAGAAATTCATTCAAGGCAGAGGAACCAGCATGTGCAAAGGTCCAGCAGCAATAGAGAGTCTGACTGGAGATTAATTTGAAGCTCAAAGTGGGAAAGGAGAAAGAGATGAGGATAGAGGACTGGGAAGGGACCTGATCACAAAAGTGCTTTGAGATAGCTGGAACTTTATCTAAAGAGTCAAAAGGAACAAAAATTAAAAGGTTTAAGGAGGGAAGTGACAGAATCAGAATTTAAGAAAAATTATCTGGCTAACAGAATGGAGCAAGAATTAAAGGACAAGATTAGAGTTAGAAAGTCACTAGAGTAATTTAAGTAAGAAAAGGGTGGCAGCCCTAAGAATGGTAGACATGGCAGTGGAGAGAAATGGGTGGGTTCTAAAGGTATTTGGGAAGGAAAATTATACTTTATGATTGTTACAATGTGAGGGAGAGAGAGCAGTAAAGGATAACCCCCAGTTTCTGGTCAGATGGTGGCACATGACTTAGTGAGAAGGGGAACAAAGGAAGAGGAGATGTGGGGAGGAGAGCGGATTGAGGGTGGGAAAATCCCTGTGAGGCATATAAGGTGAGTTGTACCTAGGCAGGTGAGAGCAATATAGGCTAAGATCCCTGAGGGCCTTCAACTACAGTATATCCCATTGCCCACCAAAGCCCCACTAGCAAAATTCTTACTAACCTAGAATGAAACTACCAGTATATTATTCAGTAATAAGTGTAGTCAGAAGACAGAAAAGTCTTGAAGAAGGAAGCAGAACTTGAGCTCAGTCTTTGAATGATAGAATTTGGAGAAACAAGGAATTGGGAAGGCATACGAGGCTGGGGGTTGCAAGATGAAAGGTGAAGAGGGAGAATGAGTATGGCTTCCCGGAATGGGGAGTTCAATTTGAGGAACAGTAGAAAGAAGATGGAGCAGAGCAGGTGAAGATCCATGATGGAAGGCTTTGGCAGCCAAACTGCAAGCTTTCTCAATCCCTCGGAGGGATCCCTCGCCGTAGTTGTAGTCTTTCCTTGAGAAAATGGTGCTTGACAAAATGTTGCTGCCTATCTCCTGAGGGCATTTCATGATCTCTCTAGTTATGAAGAGACCTATCATTCCCCAATGCATATTGAATGAATGAATGAAAAATAAATGAATAATTATGAACTAGGATCATCAAATCATTGAAGTTTCTTTTTGGCCCATGAGTTGGCATCTTTGTTTACACACTGTATGGCTTTTTTCTTTCAATAAGAAGGTAAGTCTATTTTTTAAGGAAAAAAAAAAAAGATTGTTTTACCTCTTTATTCTAGTTGCAGGGGAGGCACCAGAGAAAGGACCCTAAGCCATGAGTCAGGACATTTTGGTGCTGTCATTGTCAGTTATCCGTGAGCTATATGACCTTGTTCACAAGGTCTCCCCAGGCTCTGGTTTCTTCACTTGTAAAATAAAGCACCACAAAGGCCATCTTTAAGGTCCCTTCTAGCTGTGTTACTTTATGATTCCCTCTTAGTCTTTATGAGCCACGTCTGATTTATTAGTCTTCTCATGCACTCCGCTCCTGGGTTGCTAAGGCATTGTAAAGAGCTGAATTTTGACTATGTTTTCACAATGTCAAAATAATGCAACGTTTAACTCAACCAAATATTCAAATATTTTCACAGCTGGCCTGAATGAACTACACATGGTTAGGTGCCAATTCTGTTTGACTTCCATACCAGTTCTACCAAATCATACTGGTTCCAGTGAGGGCACATGGTTCACTTATCTTACTTCAGCAATACCTGAAGAGGGCTGTTTAACCAGGGAATTTAGAATACAGGCTCTTAAATTTTAATGTGCTTAAGAACCAGCCATGTCAGCTTGTAAAAATGCAAGTTTCTGGGCCCTACCTCAGAGAGTCTGGTTCTGAAGGGCTGGGGTGGCACCCAAGTCTCTGTGTTTTAATTAGCTTAGCTAAGAGACTGATGGAGGGGTCCACTGGCCAATATGTAAGAAATACTACCTTAAAAGGAAAAAAAGGTTTGTTGAGAAACATGAACTCTCCCTGGATGAATTATGCATGGATTTGTAAGCCATTAACTTAATCACAGGTGTTTTTGTGTATGCAGACAATTATTGGGATGATAGGTAGCCAGGACTATTGCTTGGCTCTGACAGCAGCAACAAATCACTCTGCAGAAAAGCTGGGGAAGTGAAGAGCTCTGAGTAGCTACCAGCATTGTGCCCCTTTCTGGCTCTTTATTGTGCCGCTCTGTCTCTGAATTGTGTTGTCTGCTTCTGAACTGCAATCATCAGGCTAATGCACTCTTGAGGAGAGGTCCATCTCTCTCTAAAGAGCCCAGTCCTCCTGGTGCAGGATCTTTACCTCAGCCATAGAGTTCATCAACTTCCTAGCATGCTCTCTGCCCAACTTCCTGAGTTGCTTGGTTTTCACACTTAACAGGTTATGGCTCCTGCACAAGTTGATACACAGGTAATGACTCTTTTCTTCCAAATGTTCTAAAGTATAATTGAGACCTTTTGGGTTCTCCCAACAATATAAAGGCATGGCAGGAGAGGAAATCGTAGTGTCGTAGTAATCAGGCAGGTCCTAATCCTGTGTGGATCATTTTCTCCACTTTGGTCACATTTACCGAAATCAGGTTATAGAAACAATATTTTCTCTATTGTGTGTATTGCCTTGTGATAGAGGAATAGCTTCTGAGGGCACACAGCAAAGAAAAGTGGAGGCAGAAGAGGGGAATTTTATCTGTAGGAGCTGGAAACAGATTTCCTCATCAGGGCAGCAGCTTTTCATCTCCAGAGAGGAGGCCATTTTCTGCCTTGTTCTTTGTCTGTTGCGAGCTCACTCAGAAGCAGCAGCTCCATGGGAACAGGCATTACCGTCACACATCAGGCATTTATGCTTCTATTAGGGGGAGATGAAAAGAATATTCTATATGGTATGGCAAAGGAGTGGTGACGGAGAAGACTACAGAGGACAGAAATCAGATTTCAGATGGGCATCTCTTTGCTACTAGGAGTGATATGTGGCTGAAGGGTGATGTAGAGGCATCCATTGTCAGCCCCCTTAAGATCCAATTACCAAAGGACCTGTAGCTTCCCTCCATAACACCCATCAGCTGTAAAGATCCCAAAACAAGCATCCCCAAGCAGAAAGCTTTGGGAATCCGAAAGTAATGCAGCTCTTACACAATTTCAGGTTAATTCTGTAGTCTGCTTGTCTCCTATATCCCCCCAAAGGTCTGAAATTCAGCTTAATTTCAGCCCAGAATCAAAGTGTCTCCGAACCTTTCCTCCAGTAAATATTTTTAAAAGATGGTTGCATCTATTACATCTCCTAGTCACAACCAGGCCGGGAAGGAGACAAGCAGTGTAAGAAGTTTCCTGCGGTCCCTCAATTAATGACAGCAGAGCTATGGCTGAGCGTAATCTCCCTTCTTCCAGCCAAGCTGAAGTGCAGGCTTGGGTATGGCGAGGTAGAGGCTTATTTTTTTTTAGTCCCTGCTACACCAAAAGCATGAAAGAAGAAAAAAATAGCAAATGAAATATACAGCTCAGTCCTTTCAAAGATCACGGTCTGATATTGAGTGGGCTACTGATGACAGATCTGTGAACACTGAAATCATAAAGCGGGGCTTTAATCTGGAGGTAATGACAAACCCAGTGTGAGAAGAATCAATAGGTGATTTTGTGAGTCCCTGAGCATTGTTATGAGCAGCAGCCTTTCACAGCAAGCACCTTTTGGCCCAACACAGCAAGATAAACAGGGCTTCTTGTTCTTCAGATCACAGGAATTAAAACTATTATCATGTTGGGCAGAAATGATCTCTAAAAGCATTTGTTTATCACCTATATCCCAGCTTTTGCAAAGAACAAAGGCAAGCATTCTCTTCCAAACTGCTCAGTACAGACTGTCCGGCACCAGTTAGTATTTCGTCAAACCTCTGGAAGGAACTGGACCATTTGGTTTAGATGATGGTGCTGATGCTGCGAATTTAAAGTCCTGACCCTCCAAAAAAATAATCATTTTTCCCATCAGTACACATTTATAAGAGCTTGAACCACATCAGACCATATTGTCTCTTTGAACAGAACTGAATGGATGTATTAGAGTACCAGAGTCATGAAAATCTACTCAGACTTCAGCAAAGCTCTCAATACTTTTGTGATGAAAATCTATGAAAACTAGGTTCATATATGGATAAAGTAGCTGAAAGTGACATAATAATAATTGGTATCTAAAAAGGCCCAGATTAATAATAGTGCTGCTGCCTAATACTTTTTACCATTCAAAAAATACTCTAACTATGGTGTATTTTACATATCATATAATTCACCCATTTCAAGTGTACAGTTCAATGATTTGTTTAGTAAATTTCCCAAGTAGGGCAATCATCACCATTAATCAGTTTTAGAATATTTCCAGCACCCCAACAAGATCCCTCATGCTCATTTTATGGGTAAATCCCCACACCTATCCCCATCCCACCCCAAATCAGGCAACCACTAATCAACTTTCTGTCTTTACAGATTTGCCTTTTCTGAACATTTCATATAAATGGAATCATACAACATGTAGCCTCTTTGGTCTGGCTTCTATCACCTAGAATAATGTTTTTGAAATTCATCAACCCTTATAGGATGTATTAATATTTTGTTCCTCTTTCATTACTGAAAAATATTCTATTGTATACATTTTTGCCCACCCACTCATCAGTGGATGGGCATTTAGGCTGTTTGCAATTTTTGGCTATTATGAATAAATTTGCTAGGAATATTGATGTGCAAGTTTTTGTATGGACATGTGTTTTCATTTCTTTGGGGTAAACAAATATCCTTTTTAAAACTTTTCTTAACTCATCCTCACCTCCTTTACTATGGAATTCCTTTAACATGGTGAGCCAGGTCACTCTGTTTTCATCTTGACATCTAACCCTTTCTTTTGAAAGTAAAAGTTTAAAAAGATGGTTGATCAGGTAGCCAAAGAATATCTGGAAGCAGAATTCTACCCTTCCTTCCAACAGGAGCTAGAAACAAGGCTTGCCCCCAAGAAAAACCATAGCAGAAAATAGGCAAAACATTTTATGAGGAAGTTAATTAGTGAAACAGTTGTATTGTTATTATGGCCAGTAACATTTGTTGTCCTCATTTCTCTCATTCATATTTCTAATACAGCATTCACACTGGGATCTCTATATTTTCCTTAAACACAAGGTACCCAACATTAAAGCATAAAATAAAATGCAAACGCCTTAGCATGTTTTCCCAGGTGCTCCAAAAGACAATGCCAACATAGCATGATCAGTCAAGATTTCATCAGTGAAAGAGTCCTTGCTGGGTAGTTCAAGAGAAGGACATAAATATTCATTACAGTAAGGAACCTAATTACAGAGATGTTGGAAGAGCTGAAAGGTCAAAGGGAGTGGTAGGAGGGAACCCATAGATTAGCATCAGCATCCTTAGGGGCAGTGGGAAAAGGGGTGTTAGTAGAGCAGGCTGGCCCTGGAATGAGGGGGGAGATGGTCCCTGTGTGGCAGAGACATCACCCAATGCAGAGAAAGAAGGGTGGAAATACACTGGTTTATATTTCCTCCTGTCCTCCCATCTCCAGCCGGTTCATCCTTTTGGCCAGAGCTGTACACCAGTTGGCAAGGAAGTATGGGAAACTGAGCAGCGCAGGGCAGGGCAGGGCAAGGATATGAGAACAAACACAAAAGTCCAGCTCTGTCTGCCTTGGGGCCTTAATTCACGGTTCTCAGAATGTATATACCATGACTCTTCCAGCCTCCTAAATAGAGCCAGTACAAATGAATGGAAATTTTCTGTACTTCAAAAAGAATTCTAATGCTAGAAGGGATGTGATCGACCAAGGAGCCAATGGCTTTTAGAATCCCCTCAGGCACTGCTGAGCAAAAATCAAAGCAGCTCTGCTTTCTTCTGTTTTACATGTTAAAGCATCCTAGTAAGATTCTCATTGAATAAAAGACTGTGATTTTAAAAGGTAGACATTCACTGGTTAGCCAAGCTCTGAGTTTTACAAATGGGGAAAATGAAGCATGGAGGGTTTAATGATCTTTTCAAGAGGATGCTGAGCTTCCTCCCACAGCACAGAACTGTTTGTTGGAGACAGAGGCAGGAAAGAGTGGTTGGAGCTGCCAGCAGCCATACCTCTTCCCACACCTTGTGGACAAAACAGTTTCTGGCTGGAAGAGAATATGCAGCTTTTGGCCCACAGAGAGCAGCAGAAACATGAATCACTGAGAGAATTGCAACAGCTTCCAATTCCTTCTAGTCTCTGAGGTCCTCCAAACTGCCCTGATTATTGCCCCCTTCCTTACACTTGGTTGTTGAGGGATATGTTTCCATTGTTTTCCAACCTCTCATCCCCATTACCCATCTAATTGCTTGAGCTACTTTGAATTGGGTTATTGACAGTGGCACCCAGAGGTTCTGACTAATGATGAGATCCCATTTGTCTCCTCTGCCAGAAATGCCCAAGGCACACACCCTCCCCACCTCACCTCCACATGAAAAAATCTCTACTGAAAGCCCCTCTACATCTTAAGACAACCCCATCCAAAAATCCCATGTCACAAGAATACTTGACTTTAGGGATAAATAAAAAACGGGGGTGGGGTGGGGCTGTTCTTTGCAGGAGACCACTAACAACAACAACAAAAAATGATAGTTGTAAGAGTTCCCCTCAAGGATTTGCTCAAGCTACTAAACCAGTTCCACAAAAGGGCAAAAAGTACAATTGTAACTCCAAAACATCAAGCAGATGGGTGTGGAGCCACTGTGAGCCTTTCCCATGCCATATACCTGGTTGCAGATGGCAGAGACTTAATTTAGAAAGTTCAGTTTGTGATCTTTATCTCCACTACATTAATACAATAGTAATGCAAATGCACATGATCAGGTGTGCATTTTAATAAGATTTTTCCAGTTTGATTATTGGAGAATCCCTGTGGTCTAATTCTTCAAAGTGGATATGAGTTTATCCAGTGCATGGTTAAAAAAATTAGAAATCATGCCTGTTTCCAAAAGAAAAAGAAAAAAAAAAGCACCAACCAATATGGACAAATTTTCAAAATATTAAGTTATTAAGTCCATGGCAAACTTGATGTTAATGAGCAAGGAGAAATGTGCGTCTGTTCTCTAGGCTGAAAATCCAGTGCTTGAAAAAAGGCCCTGGTACAAAACTCAGCTTCTGTTCATCTAGAAAGAAATAGGTGGTCTCCCATTAGAGACCAGCTTAGAAAGGCCTTTGTAAGCAAACCGCTGAGTTGCCCAGCTAAGCCGACTGGAACCTGGCTGTCTCCTACCCTGGGCAGATAACGCACCATGGCACCAGCCTCAGCTTCTACAGGCATTTTGAGGGCAAACCCCAAAGAGACTGCATTCCTGTAACCTGGCCTGAGTGTTCCCACAGGACAGAGGGAAGTGAGACTCCCAGGCTTGCTAAACCCCATCTGAAAAATCACACTGGCAGCAGCCTCTTCTCCCAAGGTTTCTGGGAGAAGATCCAGACAGAAGCATTTTATGTGGGACAAACAAGCCACCACTTTAGCATCCTGTTTCCTCTCCTGGCAGGGGGCATTTTACTTTTTGTCTGTTGTAGAAACTAGAACTGGATCATGTGCCTAGGACACCTAAAAGATGGAAATCAGCAACTGAGGGGAAAACTGCTAAGGAGGTTATGTGAGGGCGACAGGGAGAGAGGAAGGAGGATGAAGAAGACATTTTAATTTAGGTCAGCAGCGCAAACCCCGTGGGTCGTACTCCTACTGACAAGGGGCCCTAGGGGGAGGCTGAGCTGGGCCAGATTCCTCAGGGGCTGTCCATCTGCAGAGGAAAGAAAGAAGGCTTTGGGAATTGTGGGCACCACCTGCCATGTTTAGGATGAAAATCTCTTGTTTTTATCTGATGGTGAAATGGTTACCTTTTCAGTGACAGAAGAGCACTGAAACTGCAATTGAAATGAAAACCCATTCTTGCTGGTTGGCTGCGTGAAAACCCTTTCTCATCCGTGTCTGACTACTCCAGAATCTCTCACAGACCCTAAATTCAGGCCAATATATATCCATCTAAAAAGCTTTTGTTTATTAAAATAGACTTATTTTTGTTTTTTTCAAACTATATATGTTCCTTGGGGTGGGGGTGAGGGGTGAGAATCAAAGCAATATGGAAAAGTAAAATGTTAAAAATGAAAATATAATTGATGGTGGTGATTGTATCACAACATTGTGAATGTAGTTAACACCACTGATTTGTGTAATTGAAAGTGATTAAAATAGAAAACATTAAGTTGTATATCTGTTACCACAATAAAAAAATTTTTTAATATAAAAGTAAGCCAGCAGCCCATCAGCACTATGAACATTTTAGTAAATAATCTTTTTCCTTCCTTTCCTGCCTTCTTTCCTTTCCCAAATATTTACTGAACACCTACTATGTGGCAGACACCGAACATGCAATGAGAGAAAAGTGTGCAAGAGAGAAAAGTGCCTTTGTCTTCCTGCCTTACAGTCTGTGTCCTCATAGGTCTCCACTTCTCTGTATAAACAAACATACACACACATATTTATATACATGCATGTATAATTTTACAAAAATCAGCTGGATAAATATAAAATTTTATATAAATGGAATTGCTTTAAAATCAGTCTGTAACTTAATTTCTCCACTCAACAATAAGCCATACTATTTGGTCAATATATATCGCCATGTTAGCTCCAAAATGAGATTGCTTGGTTAAAGAAAATGTTTTACATTTTGACACATGGTGCCACACTGTTCTCCTTAAAGGCCACACCAGTTTGAGCAGGCAATAAGGACATATAGAAAACCAGGTTCCCCACACCCAATTTGTCATGTTCATTCAACTATAAGTATTTTTTTTTTACATTCATGTTTTGCCTTATTTTCCTATGGAGTCAAATTTATCCCCTTTTTAGTTCATAGTTTCTTTTTTATGGCACTTAGAAAGGCTTTTCCTATTACAAGGTTGTTTAAAAAGCTATTTTTTTCTAACACGCATATATATATATGTGTGTGTGTATGTATATATATATATATATATATATATGTATATTCAAGCCTTTGATCCATCTGGAATTTAATTTAGTGAAAGGATTTACAGATTTACTCTTTTCTAAATGCACTCCAGAAATGTTATTTCAAAGGGCTGTTTCTATGCATATGCTGCAAGCTTCACGGTATAATTTTGTATTTCTTCCACATAAGCACTAATGCTAGAAATTCCACAGTGTGATACTGGTTTTTCATCCTCTATTAAAATATAAACATCCTATGGAGAGGAAATACCTCAAAGTTTGGCAGTCATTTCTTTGACTAGTATAAATTGAAACTTTTCTAGGCAAGCATGGCGGGGCATGTGGGATGGATTTTGGAGTAAGAAAGTGGAGGGCATAGCATTCATAGAGAAAAGGAAACATGGAGAAGAGAATACGGCATTGTTGAAGTGTGGAGCCAGTGACAGAAAATGATGAGCCATGAGGCCAGACGGGTAGGCAAAAGCCAGATCCCAGCAGGTCTTATATGCTATGTTGAAAGGCTTAGACTTTCTCTTAGAGGCAGTGGGGAACCAGAAAGCAGTTAAACATGGCAGAAACATGGCAGATTTGGGTTTGATGTAGATCACTCACTTGGCTCTATGGATGCTTTATCTAGGTGGCAAAGAGAAGCAGAATCCATGTAGGAAGCTGTAAAAGTAGGCAAATTGAGAAATAATAATAAGGCTCTAAATTAAGGCTTTGGCAGTAATTGATGACTTTCAGCCAAGGGATTAGAGAAACATTTATGTGGTCAAATAAGCATATGAGGGTAAAGGAAAGGAAGAAACAAGGATGATATCCAGAT
This sequence comes from Tolypeutes matacus, assembly GCA_026826555.1. Taxonomy (NCBI): domain Eukaryota; kingdom Metazoa; phylum Chordata; class Mammalia; order Cingulata; family Chlamyphoridae; genus Tolypeutes; species Tolypeutes matacus. Next base: position 1,451,960 of record JAKSZT010026914.1, on the reverse strand, counting down.
TTCTAGTTTGCCAACTGGGTAGATAGTAAAATGGTGGAACCAACCTCATGAAACAGAGAATGCCAAAAATGGAGTGATTATTCCCCCAAGAAAATGCAAATTAAATTCACACACCCACCAGAGTGGCTAAAATTTTAAAAGACTTACAATACCAAGTGTTGGTGAGGATGGAGAAATCAGAACTCTTGTATGCTGCTGGAGTGTAAATTGACACAATCCTTAGGAAATATGGAAGTATCTACTAAAGTCAAATGTGTGACACTTGGCCCAGCAATCCCATTCCTGGATATGTACCCAAAAGAAATGTGTGCATATGTTCACCAAAGCACACATACAACAATGTCATATCTATACTATCCATAGTAGCCCAAACTTGAAATAACACAGAAGTCCATCCATAGTAGAATGGAAAAATAAATTGTGGTTTATAAATACAATAGACCACCACATAACTATTAGAATGAATATTCTAGAGCTGTATACCACAACATGGATGAATCTTATAAACATAATATTAAGCTAAAGAAGCCAGACACCAAGGGAGCATACTATATGATTCCACTTATATAACATTCAAAAATAAGCAAAACTAATCTTCAGCATTAGAAGTCAGGATAGTGTCACTTTTAGATGAGAGAGGAAAGTGACTAGAAAGGGGCACTAGGAGAGATCCTGGCTGCTGCTAATTTCCTATTTCTTGACCTGGGTGCTTCTTACACAGGTGTTTTCACTTTCTGGAATTCCTCAGGATGGACCCTATGATTTGTGCCCTTCTCAGTATGTATATTTCAATAAAAAGTTTAGAAACAAGAGTTATATAAGTGCAGGGTTAGTTCACTTTGGATATGTTGAATTTTATGTGTCTATAGACAAACATCCAGATCACTGGATATGTGTGTCTGAATCTCAAGGCAGGAGAATGGTCAGCAGGTAAGGGTCTTAGCAACCCTGTGGAAGGAGAGTGTGGATGAGGAGAACAATCTGTCGTGGTTGTAACCCTGGGATACATTAGCATTTAAAATGTGGGCAGAAGAACTCACTAAGAAGATAGAAAAGAATCGGTGAGTGCCTAGAACCAAGAGTAGGAATTGTTAAAAAAGCCAAGCTAGGAAAAATCTCAAGAAAGGAGTAATCAATAGCATTAAATGAGGCTGAGCGGCTCAGAAAGATTAGGAGTGAGAATGTTGAGTGGAGTGAGACTCAGGAGGTCCTAGCTGATCTTAGCTGGAGTGATTTCTGTAGAGCAGTGGTTGGGACAGATTGCAGTGACCAGCCGGTTTGTAGTGGGGCTCCAACATTACCAGTGATGGTCAATTAGAATGCAGGTTTCCGAGAACCACCCTCAGAGATTATGGTTCTCCAGATTTTGCTTGGGGCTCTGATGACTCTGAATTAGGGAGTCCCTGGACCACATCTTGAAAAACTCTGGGCTGGAATATACCATGTGTCTTCCGTGGCGCCTACAGCTTCCTTCAAAAGTAGACATGTCAAGTGATCTCTTTGAATTTCAGGTCACTCATTTTATTAAAATCAGGATATTGTTACCTATTTGATAGGGTTAAAATGGTGAGAATAAAATAAGTTATTTAAGTGCCTATTATGATGCTTCCCTTCCCTCTCCTGCTGTATGTATATAGCCCATGACGTCCTCTTTCCCAAAAGCAAAAGCAAATATAAAAATGGCAGTGCATAGAGTGACAGAAAATAGATTCTAATGGGAATCTGATTTTGAACAACTTGCCATTGTTAGTGCCAGTAATCCCTGAACTGGTATTTACTGCATCCTACAAAAGTATCCGACGATGGCACTAAGAGAGAGCTCAGAATCCAGTACTTTTCCTGAAGGAAAATGGAAAGCCTGATTAGAATAAAGAAGGAAATATTTGAAACATGCATTGAGAAAATAGGTGGATTATCAATAAGAACTTGCAGGCATCGAGGTGGCACGATAGCCACCGGTTATTTCTTAATAATTCTCAGAGGACTGCAGGAAGCCCTGGGCACTGGGAAAGGTAATAGTACGCCTTAGAGTAGTGTTGTCCAATAAAGACCAGTTAATTTAGCTTTCTTTGTAGAAAAGACACTACAAAAACTAAACTAAGCAAATAATAGTACATAGCACATTTTATTATGAAGCCACAAGAAATAATATTAACTACTAGAGCTTTCTATGGACGAGGAATGGTGCAAGATGCTTTTACCTGAATTTTGCAGATGAGTAAACTGAAGTTCGTAGTGGTTAAGTGACTTACTCAAGGTCATACCTGAGCCTGTTTGATCTACTGCCTCTACAAGGGCGTTGATAAAACTTTGGATTCTGTGTTGTTTGTACATTAAAGACCTATAATATAAACTAGGTCCTGAGCCCATTGTACTAGAGAGAATACTTGCTTAATGTGTCAAGTAAATGGGATGAAAGAATCATATGTGTGGCCTAGACTGGTTAGGTGATACCAAACCTATTACCTTTTCCTCCTGAGGATGGAGCTAGACTGCATTTCCCAAGCTCCTTGCAGTGAGGTAGGGTCATGTGACTAAGTTCTGGCCAACAAAAGAGCCACCTCTAGGGCTAGTGTAAAAGCCACAAGATGGAAGGAAATTGAGACTCTCAATCACTGCCTGGAGGAGAGTCATCCTGCTGGTCAGGAACACCCATTTCACTTTTCACCTGAGTGAGAAATAACTTCTATTTTGTTAAATCAGTAAAATTTGGGGCCTTATCTTTTACTGCAGTTAGAATGACCCTGGAGAGCTTTTTCATTGGTGTCACACAGCAGTATTGGGATTGATATCAACAACCATTAATTAAAGTGGCAGCTGCCTCAAGTTGATGAGAGCTGTCAACACCTTTAAAGACAGAAATCAAGTTTAGTGCAAATTGTTTGCAAAACAGTCCCTCAAAATGAAGTAGAAATCAGTAATTATGAAGAAAACACAAACTTACTCAGATATATGATGAGGAAAACTGACTAACCAATTTTTTGCTGCAAAAAAAAAATCTCATGTTCAAAATGGCACACAAGTTAGGTATGAATAAGCGATAATGTTGCTATTTTAGGTGTAATTTTTGGTAAATAGACACTTACATATATGCCTAATGGCAAAGGAGGAAGGTGGTCATATTGGTACAAGAATGGGGGAGGGGGGCATTTTAAATTTGAGGGATATTACCCATAGTTCAAAATCAGTTGTGGGTTTCACCAAAAAAGCAATCTGCAACTCGATAGGTGAGCATTAAGTTTTAGTTTTAAAACTAAATGTATGAATATACATCCAAGTTTGCCCAGGATAGTACTAGTTTATGCTGGTAGTCAAGGCCTAATTATTAATAGTGCCCCTTTTCTTTCTCCAGAGTGCCGCAGTTTGAATGATAAATTATATGATCAGCCTTGTTTTGGCCCAAACTTCAGGAGCTCAGTTGAGACTTCCCTGCTTCTTCCTACCACCTGATGCTGTTTAGGGGGCACCAGTACCTCTGGTACCACCATGAAATTCAGGGTGATGAAGCAGCAAACCATTTCTTTCTCTTTTAACTTCATATGATAACTATTTGATTTCACTCTTGCATGAGTTTGATATACTCTCATCTTCCTCCACTCCTACTCACAAGAGAACAGAGAGAAAAGCATTTTCTTAAATGCAGATGACAAGTCTGTTGTCACAAACTCAGAACGAGCTTCATAAACAACAGCTTTTTCTCTTACATTTAATTATTAGCAGAACAAAGGTGAAGAGACCAAATATTTAAAAATCTACTTAAAATGAAAAGCATTAGGTAGATGTCCCCAAAATTTTACCCGGGATATTCTAAATAACCCATACCACAAGGCCTTAAGTTATATTAACAGACATTTGGAAACATTGTTTATTGGAGGGCACACCAGGATATAATTCTGAATGATTCTTGATTTCTTATGGCTCCTTTCCAAGACGAGTTTTATGAGGAGAGGGGGACATCTGAACACAGCTGTTTTTGAAATATTTCTCATGGTAAAGCATTATTGCCAACGCTATGGCTTTAATTCTCAATTCAGGCTACCTGGGGACTCCAGCGGAATAAATATGCTATAACTTTTGGACACTCAATTTTACTTGATGTGTGTAATTTTAACTTTTTAATATTTAAATAAAAAAATATATTGCCCAATGGGATGCAAAATGTACATGAATTTTCAAGATAAGAGACAAGTTCCCAAATACGCTCTGTCATTTTTGGTCATCTAGTCATCTGTTTATTACCGTGGTCCCAAACTCAATGGGCTTCAATATACTGTGGGGATTAAGAGCACAAACTTTGGTATTGAACAGACCTGGTTATTGTCCTGGCTTTGCCACTTACTAGCTCTGAAACCATATGTAAGTGTGAAATGGGGGCAATAATAGTGCCTAATTCATACGTGTCTTTTGACTATTAAGGAAGGCATATAAATTGCTCAGCACAACAGCTGGCACATAATAACCACTCCAAAATTGTTCATTATTATTATTTCTTGAGAGGTTTCTTAGTCCTATTCATTGGAGCTCCCCTATGATGACCTATCAGAATAATTCTGCTCCACAAACCATAAAAGGAGATATAGAGAAACTAAAAGTTATCTTGAAAAAAGCAACAACGATAGCAGTTTTTAAAAGCTGAGAAGCTATAAAGAAAGATGAAAAGAGCTGGTATGTTTTTAGCTTGAAGAAGAGGAACTCGAAAAATGACATTGGCATTCAAGTGTAAGACTTATTTTGAGAATGAGGTTGACAGGTTGTTTTCCATTTCTACAGGGGTAAGCACAGGTAAATATTATAGCAAAATAACTTGATTTGGCACAAATAAGAATGTCTTGTCAGGGAGAGAGACAACACTAGAATAGCATACTAGAGAGTGTATGGATGTGTCAACCTAGCTGCATCTAAAATTATCCTGGTTAATTTAGGTGAAGATCTAGTTGTGTCTGCCCTGGCTGGCCTTTTAAAGCCATGTCCCAAATATCAGTTTTCAGTTAGTTCAGGAATACAGTTTTTGATAGCTGCATATATTTGGTAGATGCACCGTAACATACAGGGCAGTGAAATGTATCCAGCTTATGGAGACACATGTATAAAAATGAAATTGATGTATAATCAGAAGAATAACCTTTGGTCTACAATAATGATGATAATGCTAATAACAATGGCTAATATTTCTTAAGTATTTACTACATGAAAGTTCTATTCTAAGTATGTTACATGCCTTGTCTCTTGCTATTTGAATAATCAGCATTTGTACTTAATTGTATCAACTGCTCTAATCCAGGTGTACCTTGGAATGTTTATATTAAACCGGCATCAAATGAATGAAAATAAAGAACACCTCACCTAATCAATTCTATACAGCCTTCCATGCCCAGTTCAAATTACACCTTCTCTGTGAAAGTTTCCTGACTACTCTAATCCCTCATAATTTATTTTTCTCTGAATTTACAGCTTTTATCCTCAATACCATTCATATGGAACTTAATCAGATCATTACTTTGAGGTTTTGTGCTGTTGTTTTGTTTGACTATTCAACTCTTATCACTTTTATTTAACTTTTCATAAAAGTATAGCACATTTTCCAGTCTAATCACAAAATCTTCAGGGGAAGAAGCTGCAGTAGCCATATGTTGGATTTTTTTGGCTGTTCAGCATCCCTTTTCCAACGTTGGAAACAGCATTCTATTTTTCTTTTGAAAAACTATCTCTCTCTCACCATGTACAGTCTTTATAGGATAGTCAACCAAGACTTCCTGTCCTTCTTTTTTCCTAAGGGTAAGTATGTGACTTAAGTTAGGCTAATTGGAATTTCTTTCCCAAGGTTTTGAAACTTGAACAAAGTGTCCCAGCAATGGGAAAAATAATTGATTTGCTCTAGAGGCAGTGGTCTGAGAAATTATCTAACTTTTCCTGTTACCTTGGTCCTGTTGAGGTCCAAGCCTGCTATTCCAACCTTTCTTGGAACTACCCGAGAGCCTTGCAATAAGTTAGCCAGACTTTGTTTCTATTGCTGATCACCAAAGCACACTCACCATTACAGGGGCAAATCTTCTAACTCTATAGGCTACCAAACAAAGCACAGGGCTTGGCACAGAGTAGGTGTTCATTACTGATATTTGGAAGAACTCAAATAGAAAATGATCACTGAAAAAAATGAGTAAGATCTATGAAAGCATTTTATAAATAGATAAGAGGTATAACAGTTCCAGTAGAGAGTTTTAGGAATGATACACTGGTGATAAAAAGGATAAATAGAGAATTTCATAATCCCAATGTCCACCCTAGCTGCCCTGGCTGTATTTATTAAGGTGTTTTATTTATTTATTTATTTATTTTTTTTTTTTTTTACCGGGAGGTCCCAGGTATCAAACCCGGGTCCCTCCATATGGGAGACAGACGCCCAACCATTTGAGCCACATCCGTCCCCCTACTAAGGTGTTTTAAAGGGGCAAGTAGCATACTCTGCAAAATCCCACTAAGATGCCCCAAACATGCTGATTGTACATTCTTCTAAAACTCCCAGCATGCCCTGCCCCACAGGGTCCTCCTCTTAGTCATGTTAAAGAGCTTGATCTGAGTTAAGTATGAACGATGCCCAGATCATATGAGGAATGTGTCCTAGTTTTACATTTTCAAGTGGATTTAGCACAGTCATGCCAATGTGTACTGCTCAGAGCTGGAAAGAAATGAGGACAGAGCTCAGAGAAGTCAGGCAGAGGTCAACCATGAGACACAAATAGAATGCAGCACCCACAGCAGCTGTCCTGCAGCCCACATCAGGCAGGGAGCTGGACCAGATGGCCCCCAAGGTCTCCTCCAACTCAGGCTTTCTTTAATTCTACTTCTCTCAGTGTTCATAGTTATAATTCTCAGAAGGACTTCACTAAGGGGCACTGGTGTGTGTAGAAAGGCTGTTGAAAATGGTGTTCCAGCAGTTTGCTTTAAAAAAAAAACAAAACAAAACTGAAACTCTCCATTAGTCTACAAATAGAATTTTTTCTTTCAGTAAACATTTATTAATTTATGTGCAAATAACTGTTCTAAGTGCAAGTAGGCTAGGAGGAAGGGCAAGCAGAGATGCAAAAAAAAATAGTTACAGGTGCTGTTTATAAGTAGCTTATAATTTAATGAAAAAGGTACTGTGCCAGGTATAGGAGGTGGGGAACATGGGAATCCCTGTAATTTTTGTATAACATTTATGTAATCTAAGCATCTTTTAAAATATATATTTTAAAAAGTGCCACACAAATACAAAGTATCAGCAATAGCAGAGTATATGTGGACATTGTACTTTTCCATGAATTATCTGTAATCCTGTAATGTTTCTAATGTAAAAATAATAATATTTCAAAATGTTAAAAAAAAAAAGTAAAGTGGAAAAAAATAAGGTACCGTGCCACTTTGTGTTTTCTGCATGAAGATCAGGCCTTGTAAACATTCACAAATTAATCTGTGTAAAACTATGATCTCTTCTTGTCCTTAAGGAGCTTTAAGTCCTTTATTCATTCAATGATTCAGTCAACAGTCCTTATTGAATAATCTCTATGTGCCAGGCTCTGTGCTAAGACCTGGAGAATATCATCAGGACCAAAATAAATAATACCTCTGCCTTCAAGGAACATAAAGGGGACCTGGGAAAAATGTAAGCCTCCAACTTGGTTTTATGATGTCAGTTCTTAATCTCCTTCAACCCTTTATCTTCCAATAGTCACAGTGATTGACTATACATTCTGAAAAATAAAATCTGATCAGTTCACCTCCCCTGCTTAAAACTTTTCAATAGCTTCCTTCACTGTACAAATCAAACTCCCTGTTAAGACAAACAAGGCCCTGTATCATCTGGCTCTTGCCCATTTTCATTTGAAGAGTTTCTAAATGGCAGGGTAGCAGCCCCTCATAATCTAATTCAGCCTAGACTGCAGTTGGTATAATAAGCAGGCTGAAGTGCTAACACCAAGCTTATCTTAAATACCCCATAAGCATTCAGCAATCATGACTACCCACCAAATGGCAAGGGTAGTTGGATGGGGGGATGTGAAAAAGATCAAGAATTGAAGCCCATGGAGAAGTGGCTCAAAGGCAGTGAGGAAATCTAGGACAAATAATTCACCTTTTATTGGTCCAAGGGAAGCACTCTAGCCTCAGCAAAAGACATATGTGAATGGTTGAAGACTTAAGAAATTAGAAAATATGATGTCCTAAAAAGTTAATAGTGGCAAGGGTTTTTATTGCATTAATAGACCTTTGAAGCACTCTCTCTCTGGACAGTTACTTGAGATGTTCTTAGATCCTCTTTGGCTGTCATTGAAGACTGTGAGCAGAATTTGACCCTTTTCCTGATAGATGTTCTGAACCATAACGTACTTCAAAGGGTCTGTGACCTCTGCCACCATCCACACAACATCCATCAAATTTTCTAAGGAATTTATAATTCAATAAAGGGTAAGAACCACAATAAATAAACCAACCCTATGGGCATAATCCCAATATTGAATTCCAGTTCTCTTTGTTAATAAGAAGAGCAAGCCAGATTCCCAGATGAGTATATCAGGCAAGTGGTCAATGAAATGCTAGCTTACATAATAATGGAAAACTCTGAGTGTCTAAACCTCAATTTCTTTAGCTGTAATTTGGAATATAAATAATTATTTCACAAGGTAATAAATGAAATAACATATACAAAGCAGTTACCATAGTGCTTGAAACTTGGTAGACACTCATATTGTTATTATTACCTCTGATTCTCACTTTGAGTTAGTACCCAAAAAACTGTGAATTTTCATATGGGGTCCTCCTATGAGCCATTTCTTTGCTCCTCTTGTCCTTCAAGAAGAACTTTTCTAGGTTATCAAAGTCCTTGTGAAAATATAGAGCATTAGAGCTGGAAAGAATTTGAGGGACAAGGATGCTGAGGACCAGAAATTTGTCCAAGATCACATGGCTAATTAGTGACAAAACTGGGTCTCGAACCCAAGTCTCCTGCCTTCTAGTGCAGCGGCTTTTCTGCTGCATTTTTATTATTCTAAGTGGTGAGAGTCACCCCCAATTAATACGTTAATATATAGTTACTGAGCACCTACTTAAATTGGCCTAGCGCTGAGCTAAAAACTTTGGAAAATATAAAAAAGGAGTATGAGGCACAATCTTTATAATCAAATAATTATGATTTATTTATTCATTATACATATAATGAATCAATGAATAATTTATTCAGTATAAATATAATGAATCAAATTGCTCTTCTCATTGTAGACTTCTTTGCTCATCCTTTTCTTCTATATTAATTTAGAATGTGCCTTTTTACATTCCTATCCTCAACTATGAGAATAAGGGAAAGCAATTGTATATGTGAATTCTCACTAACCAGTAAACAGTTGGTTGTTGCTATGCAGAAGGCTCGGTGGTTAATGACAGGCACACATTCATTCACTTTACACACATTAGATATCCCAATAATCCTATTTTATAGCTGAAAGGAAAAGAGGCAATGAGACGTTAAGTAACTTGCCCTAAGTCTCCAAATCCTATGTTTCCACCACACAGACTCCTTAGAACTCTTTAATTTTAAAGTTAATCCCTAGAAGCAAAATAAACAAAAGGACAATACACAAAGTATGACGCATATAAATTGCTTAATTAGCAAAAATTGATTCTACACACATTTGTTAGGTGCCAACGGTTATGTAGGTTACATCACAGGAGGGTAAAACTAGGGCCATAGTAACAGCCATGGATGACATTTCACTCACTCCACCCACACCCTCACCACAGGTACCCCCACCTGTGTCTTGCCTGTGTTTATGAGCTAGTCCTCTCAGCAGCCAAGGGCCTCCGTTGTTTTGTCTTTTGCTGTGTTCTTTGCTGATCTTCTGGGAGATCAAACTTGCTGCTCAGGCCACTGCATCCTTAATCTTTTTAGGCTCTAGAACTTATCTCAAGGAGAAAAAGTCTAGTTCATCCTGATCTATAATATTAAAGGGGTTATAAAGCCATGTGGCCTTGTGCTCTGCAGAGGTGTAAGTGAAAGTTACCTTTTTTTCATCTCACCTCCAGGCATGTTTCCTGCAGTCTGGACCACAGGACATTTGAGTAGCAGAGGAGGTGTGGTATTCAGTATCACCCTCCTTACTGAGCCTGGTCAGTGGTCTCCAGTCACTCCTCTACTTGGAAAAATTCCTGCCCAGAGGCATCCTCAGGTCTTTATACAAATAGACCAGGTAAACCAACCCCACAGACCTCCAGATATGCTCAGCCCAAAGGTGAAGGAGGTTTAGGGTCCAAAGGGTTAATTCTGTCCCACTCTCCTACATGGGCTGGAGGTGCTGTGGATACAAAAGAAAGCAGGACCCCATTCCCACTGCAAGAAGAACATTGTTTTTACCTAGTAAACCTGGCCCTCTCTTGGGTTTACCTACCACATGAAACTCATCCTCTATTTCAAAAGCTGAAACGAGATTCTGACTACAGTGTGGTGGAGAAATCACCCTCTTCCCACCAAAATACCTTTTTAAAAAAAAAAAAAAAAACTAACATTAATTAGCCCTTGCTATGTGTCAGATACTGTGCTACATTGTTTACATATATCATTTAAACTTCAAAACAGCCTAATTGTGTAGGTATGAAAATTGAGACTTAGAAAGGTTAAATAATTTTCCTAAGGTCACCCAGGTCTTCCCTAATAGAACTGGTAACAGGACACAAGTCTGACCACAAAGCTCTTTTCCTGACTGTGCTACATCACCTTCCTTTAACTGACTCAGTTTAGTCCTAATTTCTGAAACGCAAAATAAGATAAAAGGACAACATAAGTAAGAGGAATACAAATGCACAATTAGCATGAGTAAAGTGTGCATTATCATTTTTATGTCAAACCCAGTTCTGTGAATTTTCCATTATAAGAGCATTTTAGTTGATGAAAATTCAAAGATGCACATTTGCTAGTTGAAGCAAGAAAATGTCAATAATCCCACTTTATTTTATTAATTTAGATACGGCTCAGGCAAGTACAGCTGGTACTGCTATTCTTAGAGTAGGAAGGAACGAGAAAAAAAAAAGATTTGTGTTAAACAGACTCAATCCGTTTCAGGAGATGACTCCACTACCCAAGTCACTTGTCATCCCCCATCCTGCTCTGCCCCTAACAAATCATCTACTGCAAACTGTGCTGGAGAGATGAATGTGAGAATGAAATTAATCAAAATAAGACGAAGGACCAGCAGTCTATCACAGGTGGCAGTTTGATTAATGAAAGCCAGAAAGCAGCTAGTACAATTTGGGAAATCAATGAGAGCCAGGCAAAGGCAAAAACACACAGAAAGCTCTAGCTCTTCCTAGGAAAAAAAAAAAAAAGGATAAATCCTTTGTATGTGTTAAGACCCTTTGACCTGAGGATGTCAAAGCATTTCAAAAGCAATTTCTTTTATTCTTATCTCTGTTATAGAAGAGTTGGCACAGAGGCATTACTGCGACTTTCCCTCTGGGCTAAAAGAGGAAACAGGCGTGGAGAGGAGAGAAAAGGAATCAGGGTTCTCACAACTTTCCTTGGAATTGGTGCCTCCATGAAAGGGCAACCAAGCCTTTTTGCAATTGCTTTGATTAGCCTTGTAGTAGATACTTTGGGGGGCATCTTCCCAACCCCAAGTGACCCTTTCCTGAGAACTACCCACTTTGTTCACAGAGGCAGACCCTGGCCACCAGGTTTTTACAGTGTGCCTTGCCCACCTCCACACTGGCCATGGTTGACTGATCATGAGTAGATACCTGACCCAAGGGGAGCCCATCAGACTCTTTTTTTTTTTTAATGACTTGCAATTGGGACTCAGGAAACTACTAAATATTTAAATCAGGCAATGTGAGGTAAGCAAGAGCAGAGAGGCCGTCTGCAGAGAGAAGGAAGCAGTTGTTTGGAGAACTAAACAGGTGCCTTCCTTGGTTCCTGAAAACTTTCCAGTTTCTGGTTCCAGTCTCCTGTGAGACCTAGCCAAATGGTCTGTCTTTGGTTGAGTGAGAACTTTTCAATCCTATTATGAAATTCTTCTCCCTAGCTTAAGTTAGCTCAAGTGGATTTCTGCTACTTGTGCCAAAAAATATCATTATAAGGACTTCATTGTTGGGTCTATTGAGTTTACACTCTTTTTCTTGAAACCTCTGCCTTGCAATCTCTTTTAGTTCTCCTTCTGCCTTTATCTATTTCTCAATCTCCATCCATTGTGTCTTTTTTATGCCTGCCCCTTAAATATAGCTATTCCCTAATGCTCTGTGCTTAAGTCACCTCTCTGGTTGCTCTGTCCTTCCTAGAGAATCTCACCTCCTCCCATGGTTTCAATTAATAGCCATAAGCACCTGAATCCCAAATTTCTGTCTCCAGCCCTAACCTCTTGACTGGTATTGCCAAGCCATTCTGGATATCCTCATAGGCATCTGAAACTCAAAAAAAAAAAAAAAAAAAAAAAACTAAACTAAAATCCATCATTGTCCTCTTCCTCATCTCAAAAAAATCTGCTTCTTCTGTTTTGTCTGTTAGCAATTGATATTACACTTTCACCAGTCACCCAAACTATTTTCAAGTGCTTTCTCTTGCTTACCTCATCATTGTTCAGTCTTTATCATCTCTCAAACAGACTATTTACCATAGCTTCCTAATAATTTTCCTTCCTCTGATGGCAATCTCATATAACTACACCCAGCCTTTACCAATCTACCCTCTACACTGCCAGAGTTACTATTCTAAAAACAAATAAGCCCATGTCATTCTTAGGCTCAAGAAATGTTGATGGATCTATATTTCCTATAAAGTCAAGTCCAAACTCCTTTATATGGCATACTGGAAGCCTTCAGAATTTGGCTTCAAACTACCTTTTAAGCTTCATTGCCCACTCCATACAAATCTACCTGCTATTTCTCAAACATTTTATGATATTCATTCATTCTTTCATTCAATTATCCACCCATTTATTCAGTGTTTCGTGAGTATACCATAAATACTTTGCAAGGAACAGGGTTATATCCATGCCATAGGCATGGGAGAAGCTCCCTGTCTAGGAAGGGAGGTAATTTTTAAAATGTAAATTTACATATATATATATTTTTTTTTAAAAGATACTTAGATTACACAAATGTCACACAAAAGATATAGAGATTCCCATATGCCCTACTCCCCACACCTCCCACACCCTCCCACATGAACATCCTTCATTAGTGTGGCACATTCATTGCAATTGATAAACACATCCTGAGACTTTGCCATTAAGCAAGGTCCATAGTTCACATTGTAGTCTACATTCTCTCCTACACAGCTCCACGTGTTGTGTGATGCTATAAAACAGCCTATATCTGTTGTTGCAATGTCACTCAGGGCGATTTTCAAGTCCCGAAAAAGCCCCAGAAGGGAGGTGATTTTGGTTTAGTAAGCCTCCATGTCTTGACCATGTTGTTCTCTTTACTTAGATGTACTTCCTTGACTCCTCGACCCAAGAAAATCCTACCCATCTTTCAAACCCTAACTCAAATGATACCTCCTCTCCTCATCCCTGAGCCTGAAATACTCATTCACTATTTTCTCAGGGTTTCCTATCCATGGCACATATTTGTAGTATGGTCTGCGTTAAAATTAGGGTTGTGCATGTTTATTCCACTCTTTACTTGTGAGCTTGTTGAGGATAGTCTGTTGAATAAATGTTTGTTGATTCTGGGAATAATTCATGACAAAAATATCTTTTATGGATATATCATGTGAGCTGAAAATTTCACTTTAGAGCCAAAGATTTGCACTTTGCCTAATAGTCAAATTAGGATTCATTTAGTAGAAGCTATCTCATAGTTTTCTCTGAGGACAAATGAGTTAATAAATGTGAAGCTGTTAGAAATATGTGTGACACATAGTAAATGCATAAAATAGCTATTTATATTATTACAGTAGTCAATATAACTAAAAATTTGCCAATTTCACTTTCACAGATTTTTCAAACTTACAAGTATATAGAACCATGCAGAGATCTTTTTTAAAAAAATTAACAGCCTTATTGAAAAATAATTCACATACCAAAGATTCTAGTTATACCAGTATGGGGTAGACCATGAGTGATTTTTTTCACAAGCTCCCTAAGTGTCTACTGCAGGGTTCCATGGACTATATATTTTTAAAACTCTTGTCTAGACATATATCCTGGCTGTTGACAAAACCTTCACTTAGGTCATATTCCAAGTGATGCTAATAGAATCTGTATTCAAGGAGGCTGTAGAGTAGTGGATGAGAATGTGTGTTTTGGAGACTTGCTTACTGGGGCAGAATACTTAGCTCTACTCCCTTCTCACTGGGTGACACTGGGAAGCAGATCTGTTCCTTCTTCTGTGGAATAGGGATGATAGTAATAGTGTGTTTATCATAGTGGGGTTGTGAGAATTAAATTAGTTAATTCATGTGAAATAGAATAGTGCCTGGTACTCAATGTTAAGCAATTATTTTTACTAATAGTTGGTCAGAGGAACAGGCAAAGGGGAAATTCAGAAAGGGAAAAGAAACAAATGTGCAGATCTGATGAAATCAAAGAATTTTCTGAGACTTGGCAGAATCTGAAAAGACTGTTTTGGAAAAATAAGAGGAAAAAAAGCACATGTCTACCGAGTAAGTGATCTTTTAATGAAAATAAAACAAATGGTGCTGCTTTGGAGTAAAGGAAGCCCTTCACTATCGTTCACACCCTGTCCTTATGGCAGGAGGCTGATCTTGTCAGTTCTCTCTTGCCCTGGATGTCGGCAGCTCATTGGAACTACTGTCGGGGCCGTAGAGATGCGAGTGCCTCCGGAGCAGGGCGGCTGGGAAGGGGAGAGTTCAGACTACTTCCAGATGATAGAAATCAGTTAAGAGGCTCAAGAGAACTAGGGCGTCTGCCCTGTAACCCTTCCATGTCTCATTTTCTCTGATACCTCTCACCTTTGGCAGGATGTGCTGCAATGCCCTAGAGACTATGAGGTTATGTAAGACCTTGGAAAGGGGTGAAGGGGGACTATATAATTGTGCACATCTCTTGACCCTCACAGCTGCCAAGACTATCATGACAGCCGGCAGGAGCCACCGGGAGGAAAATGAAGATGGTGCTGGCTTGGGATTAGAGGGCAGGCTGGCTCTAGGTTGCTAAGGAGGATCACAGGTGGGACGGAGTCCCTGTGATAGCTATTCCTCCCTCCCACCTCACTACTGAGAGCCCACCTGAGGAACTATCTCAACGCCACCAGTTTCATCTCAAAACCCAAACCTGGCACCACAACCTCTGGTGCATAGTAACCTCTCCCCTTAATTGGTAAAGATGCATGCAGGGACTGGTGGTGATATTTATTGTATCCTGGTAGGGAGCTTGTTACTTTAAGCCAGGGGGTTTTAACCTTTTTTGTTCCACAGACCCCTTTGCCAGTTGGGAGAAAACCACAGACCCCTTACTAAGTCCACATTATACTGTGTATTATTTAATAAATATATCACACCCCCATAAGAATAATGTTTTTTTGAATTTCAATTCAAGCTCATGGACCCCTTGTTAAGAACCCCTGCTTTAAGCAATGTGAATAAGAAATACAACTTCTACTAGGTCCTATACATCATAGGACATAATTCATGTGATTGTCTATGCTTGGAAATACTGTATGATATAGTCTTTGGTGGAATGTAATATATTAATGTGGTAGAATTAGACAAAAATGAGGTAGTCAGTATGAAGAATGTTTCCCCACCAGCCCATACAAGGTACACAGGCTTGAAAAAGGAGAAGGAATTACACAGAGGCCTTGAAGATCTGCATTAGGTTAGGTGGAGTTGGGCTCCATGACTGAGAGTTGATGAACATATTGTGCTGGGAGTAAATTATTTTCCCTGTGTAACACACTGGAGATCTTCTTGGGCATCTTGCCTGCTGATGTTTCTCCATCAGCTTAAAGAGCAGCATAAATGTAGCAGAGTCTGTCAATGCCTATCCCACCTGTCAATATAACTGAATGGTGAAACCCTGGAGTGGAGATGGGGAGCTTTTGTTCCTGGTGGCCTTAGGGAGCTCTCTTGAGTTGCTGACCTTTTTGGTAGCTCACTTTCTTGGACACTTGTCCTGCCCCTTGCTGGTATCAGAGAGTCAAGCCCAGCTAGAAAAGGTAGATCAACAAAGACAGATAGGAACAAAAGGGAAAAATATAAACTGAGCAAACAGAAGTTTTTTAATGTTTTAAGAAAACATGATTTTATAGAGTTCAGAACTTTATTGCCAAGATTATCAAATAGTGCCAAAGATTTTTGGCTGGTATAGGTTAAAAGACCCACAAGGCTTCTCTTAGTATCCTCAACTCTGTATTTATGGAATAACATCTAGACTCAGCTTCTCCTACTTGTTAGGAATGAGGCAGAGTTTTCAAAGATCCTCACACCTTCCCAGTGCCTGGTTTGTATTGTCCTGAGTGGGCTCCATGTCTCCTGTCCAGTCCTCTCTGATACCCGATTCCCTAAGGGGAAAGGGACTTCTCTATCTAGCCCCAAGACTCCTATTCTAGGCTTCTGGGAACTAAACGTGAAGCATATGGACATCGTATTTGTCCCTCTGATTCTGTTTAATCCAATTCCTATTCTCATAACTTTTTAAGAAAGTGTTCATGAGACTATATGGGGACATTTTCTCTATTTTAGGACTCCAGTTACCTTTCAGAGGGCCAATGTGGTAAAACAGAAAGAGCTAGAGTCTGGAGTCAGGCAATTCTGGCTCTAAATCCAAGATCTACTCCATACTAGCTATCTTGATCTCTCTAAGCCTCAGGTTTCTCATATGTGAAATGGAAATAATAACAGTATATAAGTTTGTTGTTAACATTAAAAGAGATTTTGAATGTAAAGCACAAAGAGGGAGCTCCTCAATATTAAGGTTCCCAATCTTTTTGCCACCCCCTCTCCCTCTAGGGAAAGCTAAGCTTCCTCATGCAGTATCATAAATAGTGAGGGCCATCTTATATCTTCCAATGTCCACTTTATGTCCCCACTGCTGTTTTCACTTCAAAAGTTCATACCCTTGCTGGGAGGTCATTAAATATGGCCTTTTCTCGAAGCTCATTTAACAATATGAGGAAATGAACAAAATGTATTTGTGAAAAAAAAAGTTAGAAAATATACAATATGAGTCCAGTTTTCAGAATATGATATGTCTATACACTCATGTATATGATATTTGCTGGCTTCATAACTTCTCTCATCTGGGTAACGAATGGTAGCTGTTCAGTAAGTTGCCAGCTTTCTGTACTCCTGCTGAATTGTGGCATTTGTAAGCCAAGAAGAGAAACAGAAATGCCTACATGTGGGAAATATCCAGAGGGAGAGAGGATTTAGCTAGGAGCTAAAGAGAAGTCATGGGAATTTTTGAAGCGAAATGATGTGTGCCTGTGGTGCAGCTTCTACTCCTTTCCCTCATCTGTATGAAATTATCAGTAAAATAGCAGTTTCTCATTGTGTATAGAATGCTACAAGGTAAGTGGGGAGTGCGGGGGGGGGATGCTGACAGGACCCAACTGTACATGAGAGGATAGTCACACCCACTTGCACACACACATGCTCATATACACATGAACACTGAAAAAAGATTAGGAAAAGATGTCAAATTGTTGATGGTTATCATCTCTTTATAAGTGATATTTCCTCCTGAATTGCATTTTCCCATTTTAAAGTTACCTCTTGAGCTTAGATTATTTGCCTAACAGAGATAATGGACCTATGATAAGCCCCAAGAGGAAACCAAAGCTGACCTGGGTTAGGGCTCCAATCCCCCTACTTTCCAGGTATTTGGTGTTTGTGGTCCACAAATTCCACAAGAGAAGAATAGCCCTCAAATTTCAATCTTTACAATTTTCTAACACCCAGTCTTTCTGACCATATAACAAGAACATTATACAGCAAGAGGATATGACTTTTCCAAGACAGACTCACACAAAACTATACATAATCAGAAGCAAACTCAATCTTGGAACTCTTGACTCCATGTTACCTCTAGGCCAACCTACCTCTCCTTATTATTTCATTGCTTTCAGAATACAGTGTGTGTGTGTGTGTGTGTGTGTGTGTGTGTGTGTGTGAGAGAGAGAGAGAGAGAGAGAGAGAAGAGCATGAAAGATGAAAGAAATCATATATGAATAATAGTACATATTTTTTTCTTGAGATGCAACTGTCTATACTTCCATGCCAGAAATATTTCAAAATATCTGGACTTTACCAGGGTTACCCCAGGAAGGAGCTGGAACTTAGGAAAGACAACCAGGAAGATACATATAATCAAGAAGCAATTCTTTCAGATAAAGTCCTCAGACATCAGGTAAAACCTTTAGGGCCCAGGCCCCAGGAAGAGCAGATTTCCTCTTCGGGGACTGACCAGCGTTAAGTCTACCTGGCTTTACTACTCCATGAGGCACAGCCTCTAGTAACATACGAGGCATTTAGTCTCATTTTCAGCAGAGTCAGCCCTGTTATATGGGCAGACCCAGTCACTGGGCATGTGAATGCTCCTATCCAAAGGGTGACAGATTGGATGGGTGAGGGTCATTTGCTTAGTCCAGCCGTCTTTCACTTCTGGGCCCATAGCTAAATCCAATGCACCTCTTTCCTCTTCTTGCTTCACCCACCAAAAATTTCACATCTGTTTATTTCATAATTCCCATCACTGGACAAACACAAAATACCCGAGAGAAGATCAGAACCCTAAAGAAAATTAACAAGAGTAAAATATCTGTCCTTTTAGAAAAAATAGGGAGGTGGAGTAGACATCACCATCCCTGACTCCTCAGGATTGGGGGAAGAGAGCTATGGACTAGAGTGGACTTACTGGTATTCTACTATAGACATATTGTGATTCAAGCAATGGAAGAAATTACAACATTGATGTGGAGCCATTGGCCATTGGAGGCCCTGGGGGCAGGGAGAGGGAAAAGCAGTTGTAATAGAGGGGCTTTTTCGGGACTTGGGAATTGTCCTGAGTAACATTACAATGATAGATATAGGCCATTTTATACCATCATATAACATGCATAACTGTGTGGGAGAGAGTGTGGTCTACAATGTGAACTCTGGCCCATGCTTAATGGCAAAGCCCCAGGATGTGTTTATCAATTGCAATTAATGTGCCACACTAATGAAGGATGTTTACGTGGGAGGTTGTGGGAGGTGTGGGAGGTATGGGAGGTGGGGCATATGGGAATCCCGATATTTTTTGTGTAACATTTATGTAATCTAAGTATCTTTAAAAAAAAAATAGAAAAAAATGTATAAAACTCTTACAAGAAAAAAAAATAGGGATTATCCTATACTAATAATTAAAGATCAGTGAAAGACAGATGCAAATTTAACAACAGAAGGGTCCTTAATTAAAGATAATCTGGACAGAAATTTTCAAAACAGTTTGTTGTGCTCAGTAACACCTTGGATGCCTGTTGGGAATCTGTGAGTTGTTTTCTCAAAAAGACATATTTTCAGTGCTTCTGTGAAATTACAAATCTTTAATAAAGGATATATTTGAGCAAAGGCTTTCTTTCTGTAGACAGTCTCATTGTCCCCTTCAATTCCCAAATTATGCTCTCACTTTCACTCTGGTACAGAACACATTTCCAGTGTTGAAGCTATATGCATAGTGAAAGAAACACAGCTCTAAATTCAAACAAACTGTGCTCCATTCTCAGATCTGCCACTGATTAACCTGGTACTGTAGGCTCTAAGCCAAGGTGTCCTTATCAGTAAAATGATTTGTATGTTGAGAGGGAGAAAGAGAAAATTAACAAATATATGAAAATTAAACAACATACTCTTAACAACCAATGGGTTAAAGAGGAAACCAGAAGCAAAATTAGGAAATGTCTTGAGGTGAATGAAAATGAAAATACAACATATCAAAACTTATAGGATACAGCAAATTCAGTGCTGAGAGAGAAATTTATAGCTCTAAAAGCTTACACTAAAAAAGAAGAAAGGCTTCAAATCAGAGACCTAAATTCAAACTAGAAGAACTAGAAAAAGAAAAGCAAATTAACCCAAAGCAAGCAGAATGAAGGGAATAACAAGGATTAGAGTGGAGATAAATGAATTAAAAAACAAAACAAAACAAAAATAGAATCAATAAAATCAAAAGTTAGTTCTTTGAAAAGATCAACAAAATAGTCAAAACTTTAGGTAGACTGACAAAGGAAAAAGAGAGAGGACACAAATAATGAAAATCAGAAATGAAAAGGGGGACATTACCACCAACCCCACCGAAATAAAAAGGACTATAAGTGGACACTATTAACAACTGTTTGCCAGTAAATTAGATCACCTACATGAAATGGACAAATTCATAAAAACACACAAACTACCTAAATTAACTCAAGAAGAAATAGATTTCAACAAGCCAATTACTAGTAAAGAGCTTGAATCAGTAACCAAAATCTCCAAACAAATGAAATCCCAGGACCAGATGGATTCCCAGGGCAATTCTACCAAACATCCCAAGAAGACTTAACTCCAATTCTGCTCAAACTCTGCCAAAAGTTGAAAAGAAGAAAATATTACCTAACTCATTCTATGAGGCCAACATTACCCTCATACCAAAGCCAGATAAAGATACCACAAAGAAAACTAGAAACCAATATCTCTTATGAATATAGATGCAAAAATTTTCAAAAAAAATACTAGCAAACCAATACAACAGTGTATTAAAAGAATTATGCACCATGATCACATGGGATTTATCCCTGGTATATAAGGTTCGGTTGACATAAGACAATCAATTAATGTAGTACACCATTTAACAGAATGAAGGAAAAAACCACATGAGCATCTCAATCAATGTAAAAAATGCATTTGACAAAATCCAGCACCCTTTTTATTGTTTTTGTAATTTATAATTAGAACCTTGGGAATAGAAGGAAACTTCCTCAACATGATAAAAAGCATATTGAAAACCCACAGCTAACATCCTACTTAATGGTGGCAGACTGAAAGCTTTCCCTCTAAGATCAATAACAAGACAAAGATGCCCACTCTCACCACTGTTATTCAACATTGTACTGGAAGTTCTTTCCAGAACAATTGGAGAAGGAAAAAAAAAATTTAATGCATAGAAATTGGAAAGGAAGAAACAAAAGTTTCCCCTCTTTGCAGATGATATGATCCTATATACAGAAAATACTGAAAATTCCATAACAAAGTTCTTAGAGCTAATAAATGAATTTGGCAAAGTGGCAGTACAAAGTGGCAATGAATAACACCTAAAAATCACTTGGTTTCTATATAATCAGAACAAGAAATCAAGAAAAAAATTCCATTCACAATACCAACAAAAAGAACCAAATATCTAGAATAGATTTAACCAATAATATAAAGGACTTGTACACAGGAAAATATAAAAAAGACTGCCAAAGAAATTAAAGAATACCTAAATAAATGGAAGGATATTCCATGTTCATGGATTGGAAGACTAAATATCATTAAGATGCCAATACTACCCAAAGCAATTTATAGATTCAACACAATCCCAATCAAAATTCCAACAACCTTCTTTGCAGAAATGGAAAAGCCAATCATCCAATTTATATGGAAGGGTAAGGGGCCCAAAATAGGTAAAGCCATCTTGAAAAAGAAGAATGATGTTGGAGAATTTACACTTCCCAATCTGAAAACTTATTACAAAGCCACAGTAATCAAAACTGCATGGTACTGGCATATAGATCAATGGAATAGAATTGAGAGCTGAGAAATCAACCCTCACATTTATGGCAAACTGATTTTTGACAAGGTAGCAAAAAAACTACTCAATTGGGAAAGAATAATCTGTTCAACAAATGGCACTGGGGAAAATTGGATCTCCATTTACAAAAAAAAAGGAGAACCTCTGCCTCATACCATATACAAAACGCAATGCAAAATGAATAAAAGACCTAAATATAAGAGCTATAACTATCAAACTCCTAGAAGAAAACGTAGGGAAGCATCTTCCAAACCTTGTGTTAGGCAATGGTTTCTTAGACTTTATACCCAAAACACAAGCAACAAAAGAAAAAATAGCTAAATGAGGCCTCATCAAAATAAAAAAAAAAACACTTTTGTTCCTCAAATGACTTTATAGTGAAAGTAAAAAAAAGCTACACAAGGGGAGAAAATATTTGGAAACCACATACTCAATAAAGGTTTAGTATCCAATATATATAAGGAAATCCTTCATCTTAATGACAAAGAGACAAATACCCAATTAGAAAAAGGGCAAAAGATTTGAACGGACATCTCCCCAAAGAAGATATACAAATGGCCAGAAAGCACATGAAAAGATGCTCAACATCATTAGCTATTAGGGAAATGCAAATCAAAACCACAATGAGATACCACTTCACACCCATTTGAATGGTAGAAAATAACAAGTGTTGGTGAGGATGCGGAGAAATAGGAACACTCATTCACGGCTGGCTGAGATGTAAAATGGTACAGCTGCTGTGGAAGGCAGTTTTGTGGTTCCTTGGAAAGCT
This sequence comes from Tolypeutes matacus, assembly GCA_026826555.1. Taxonomy (NCBI): domain Eukaryota; kingdom Metazoa; phylum Chordata; class Mammalia; order Cingulata; family Chlamyphoridae; genus Tolypeutes; species Tolypeutes matacus. Next base: position 1,429,460 of record JAKSZT010026914.1, on the reverse strand, counting down.
AAGTATAAAACTCCATTATGACTCAGCAATCCCACAACTATGTATGTAACCACAAGAATTGAAGGCAGGCACTAGAACAGATATTTGCACACAGATATACATAGGAGCATTATTCACAATTGCCAAAGATGGAAACAACCCAAGTATCCATCAACCGATGAGTGGATAAGTAAAATGTGGTATATACATACAATAGAATATTCAGCCATAAAATGGAATGAAGTCCTGATTCATGTGAAAACATGGATGAATCTTGAAGACATCGTGCTGAGTGAAATAAGCCAGACACCAAAGGAAAAATTTTGTATGATCTCACTGATTTGAAACAATTAGAATAAGCAAACTCCTAGAGCCAGAATGTAGAATACAGGTTACCAAAGGATGGAGTGGGGATAGGGAATGGGAAGTTAAGGCTTAAAATGTATAGGTTCCTATTTGGAATGACGGAAATGTTTTGGTAATGAATGGTGGCAATGGTAGCATAACATTGTGAATGCAATTAACAGCCCTGAATTATATATCTGAATATGATTAAAAAGGAAAATGTTAGATTGTATATGTAGTAACAGAATAAAAAAATTTTAATGGTTTAGATTTTGGAGAGAGTGTGGTAAGGATTAAGTGAGATTGTTGTTTGCAACAGTACCTGTCATATGTTAAGAAATGTCTAATATTACTATCAGCCCAAGTGTCAAAGCCAGATGGCTCTATGTTGCCTCCTAGAGTTGGAAAATAAGCGACTAATTTCACAAGCCTCAGATGAAAAAATTGAGAAATGTTATAACATTCATCCCTAATCTTACTTTTAGTACTCAACTAATGCTGTTATTATTTTTGGAGTTTCCCACCCATTTCTGCAGATTTTTTGAAAAAATTTATGGATCATAGGATTCAAACTGGCATAACCCTAGCTTCATTATAACTTGCCATATGTGAGCATATTCTCTAAATTTAGCCCATGTTGCCAACGTGCCAGGATTTTTGAATATTTGCATCTATTCAAAACTATTTGGCTTGCAGAGAAAATAGCAGGTCCGGAAAATATAAGATACTTGCCAAAATAGATTGCAGACCCGGATTTGGATTTTTCTTATTCCTTAACAACTAGTTTGCGGAGAAACTTACATAAGACTCAAAGAATCTCAATTTTCATAAGCTACTCAAAAAACATTTAGCCGTTTGAATCATATAGAAACTTAAATGGAAACGAAGCTCTTCTTCACCCTTACTCTATCAGCCCAGTCCCACACAATCTTTCAAAGGACAAGAGAAGAAACAGCCTCAAGAACTAGAGTTGGATCCAGCGCTCCTTTCCAAAGTCCAGGCCAGGTTTTTCCCTTTTCAAATTCTGGATTTAAAAAAAAAGAAAGAAAAAGGAATGTGGGAGTGGGGGTGGGGGTTGGGGTGGGGGAACTTTGTTGTTATCTGACTGATTTCTTCCTAACCTTTTCCTAAAAATATCCTTTTGTTAGTCAGTATATATGGAGCTGTATTTATTTTCTTATACAGCAAAAGGTTAGAAAGAGCCTGCATATTTTAAAATGCAGTCTAAAGAACTACTTGGCTTAAAATCTTGTCTGTTTTTTTAACATTTTTAAAGGTTTGTTTTTATTGTGGTGATTGATTTCAGAGGGGTTTTTAAATTTGTTTTTGTATTCTTATTTTTGTTGGTGGTGGTGGTTTGCTTGCTTGCAAGAAATAAGCTTATTTTTCTGGAGAATTATCTTAAGGTGGCTGTAGAAATGTTTTAGGAATGCAACAGAGGCCTATGAAGAATGCACTCTAATAAACACTCCATCCACATTAGAAGATGGATTAACAACACAAACGTACACTTTCACACACATACACATCACATACACACTTGACCGCAAAGTCAGCAATTTAGTGTCATCAATATACCTGGCTGGGACAACTTGCCTGATACTCTGGCCTCACCAACCTTTCCCTCCCTTCTCTTGGCTGGGGCTCCCTGCTAGCTCAGTCTCCCCCACACTGACTCCACATGGGTCAGAGCCCTCCAGGAGACAAAGAATCACCCAACACTTCCTGCTAGTCCATTTCATTAGACACAGCTGGTTGCAAGATTGCCGCATTGTTTCTGAGTTCATTTCTATCTTGTGAAATGGTTCAGGCCCGGGCCCCTAATTTGGTCCCCTGTACCACAGTCCCTGTGCTGATAATCTATTCAGTACAGCAGTTTTCCCAGGATGAAAGCTCATTTTAACTACTGTCAAACCCTCCTAAAAACTGTCACCCCTCATCTGGATTTTATTTCAAACCTTCTACCACCAGCTACTAACCTGTTGGCTTGGATCATTGTACATCACCTGCTCCTGGACTTCCTGGGGCTAATTCTTCCCTACCACTTATTGAGCATCTATTATGCACCAGGCATCATAATTGGCACTTAACTTACTATGAGGAGTGTGCAGTATCACAACTAAGAACACTGATTCCGAAGGCAGGGTTCCAATTCTGCTGCACCACTTACTACCTGTATCTTTTAGAGCATGGCATTTAATGCCTCTGTGCCTCAGTGTTCTTATCAAGAATCTGAGGATCATAATGCTGCCCACCATCTAGGGGTTCTGTGAGAAGCAAATGAAATAATAAATATAAATCACTTCAAAAGTACTTGGCACTCACTGAATGTTAGTTATCATTTTTATATGCTCTGGCACTTGGAAATCTCATAATAATTCTATGTCATAGACATTTTTATACCCATCTCGCAGATTACAAAAATGAGGCTTAGGGAGGCTTAGAACTAAGTAACCTGCTCAAGGCCAAATAATAGAGCTGGGGTTTAAACCCAGATCTAACTCTAAATTCATTCATTCAACAAATATTTATTGAACGTCTGCCAGGCCTGAGGTGTCTGGCACATGATCATGACAGAACCCCTTCATCACATATAGCTGGGTTGGGTGCTTTTCCCTCTAGTCCTTTCCATTCATTCAAGCCTATTTACCTCCTGTGATTACAGGGTCTAGGTAGTTGTTCACCAAAAATGTGAGCTGCATCACTTTCTGGCTTCACCCATAAAACTCTCCCATATGTGATCCACTCAAACTATTTTCCCCAACACCAGGCTACAGGGAGTGGACCAGAGCGAAGGAAACTGGATTCCACAGATATTGCTTGGAGGAGAGCCCCCAGGAGAATTTCTTGACCAGGAATGCCTGTATGGCGAGAAAAGAATATTTACTGTATAACCACTTAAACGTGGGTTACAGCAGTTAGCCTGCATTGACTAATACAATCCCCAAAATGCAAGTATAATTCCAAGCCTAGGTCCATTTTTGAACTTTGTGCTCCGACTAGTCTAAACTACTTCTAGGTCTTGTTCTCTCTCACCCATGAGCCTGTGCATGTGTGGTCCCTCTGGGTCTTAGTTGGGACCTCTGGGAAATAGATGCTGACAGGTAAGTAGTAGTTCAAGTGTTTTATGGGTGGTGTTTTAGTTTCCTAGCTGCTAAAACAAATACCACACCATGGGTTGGCCTAAATACAGGAATTTATTGGCTCACAATTTCAGGGGCTAGAAAGCTTGCTTCCTCCCTAGGATGGTATCTTTTGGCTGGCCAGCAAACTTTGAGGGCTGCTCTCCATGGCTTCTCTCTGTGGCCTTCTCTGGAATATCTCCAGTATTGGATTAAGAACCATCCTGATTCAGTTGGCCACATCTTAACTAAAAATAGTTTCATCAAAAGGTTCTATTTGCAATGGGTTCACACCCACAAGAATGGATTAAGATTAAAAACATGTTTTTTTCTAGTATATAATTCAGCCTCTAATAGGGGTTAACACTGGTGAATGATAAAAGAGATGGAAGAAGAATAAAACCCAGACAATTCACACCAAAATTCAGATCTGATACCTGCACTGGAAAGGCAGGTAAAGCCTCCTGTCTGGAAAAGTCTCAGGTAACCCAACAAAAAGCTCCAGAGCAAAGTTTTCCTGTTAGAGGACTCCCATGTTGGACAGAAATGGACAGACTCTACCACCCTTGCTGTGTTCAGTTATTGACTGGGCTGCCTGGAAAGACCATAGTGTGGCTTCAGAAGCTGAGGCACATCCTGAAGGCACAGCAGTTGAATGGATTCCCTAACTCACTTCTTACAGCTGAATGGCAAGTTCTTTCTTGAAGAGAAATCTGAATGGTACACTTCATGGCTGCCTATAAATATCACTTTTCTCCAGAATTTAATAACTCCTATTCATCTTTTAACTCTTCCTCAAAGAAGCCTTTTCTAATACCAAAATTCCAATCTGGGTGTTGTGATAGGCAGAGTAATAGTACCAAAAATGCCCACATCCTACTTCCTGTAAACTGTGCATAGGTTAGGTTAATATCAAAGGGAAATTAAGGCTGAAAATGGAATTAAGGTTGCTAATGAACTGACCATGAGATGGGGAGATTTTACCGGATTATCTGGGTAGATCCAATGTTAACTGTAGGCTTTTCATATATGCTCTTTATTATGTTGAGGCAGTTTCCTTCTATTCCCAGGGTTCTAAGTGTTTTTAATCAAGAAAGGGAGCTGGATTTTGTCAAATGCATTTTCTGCATTGATTGAGATGATCATGTGGTTTTTTATCTTCATTCTGTTAATGTGGTATGCTACATTAATTGATTTTCTTATGTTGAATCAACCTTGCATACCAGGGATAAATGCCATGTGATCATGGTGCATAATTCTTTTAATATGCTGTTGTATTGGTTTACTAGTGTTTTGTTGAGGATTTTTGCATCTACATTCATAAAAGATAGTTTTCTTTGTTTGTGGTATCTTTATCTGGCTTTGGTATGAGGGTAATGTTGACCTCATATAATGAGTTAGGTAGTATTCCCTTCTTTTCAAGTTTTTGGCAGAGCTTTAGCAGAATTGGAGTTAAGTCTTCTTGGGATGTTTGCTAGAATTCCCCTGGGAATCCATCTGGTCCTGGGGTTTCCTTTGTTGGGAGGTTTTAGTTACTGATTTAAGCTCTTTACTAGTAATTGGCTTGTTGAGATCTATTTCTTCTTGAGTTAATTTATGTAGCTTGTGTGTTTCTATGAATTTGTCCATTTCATGTAGGTGATCTAATTTACTGGCATACAGTTGTTAATAGTGTCCACTTATAGTCCTTTTTATTTTGGTGGAGTTGGTAGTAATGTCCCCCTTTCATTTCTGATTTTCATTATTTGTAGCCTCTCTCTTTTTCCTTTGTCAGTCTACCTAAAGATTTGTCTATTTTGTTGATCTTTTCCAAGAGCCAACTTTTGATTTTGTTGATTTCCTCTACTGGTTTTTTGTTTTTTAATTAACTTATTTCCACTCTAATCCTTGTTATTTCCTTCATTCTACTTCCTTAGGGTTTGGTTTGCTCTTCTTTTTCTAGTTTTTCTAGTTTGAGGTTAGGTCTCTGATTTGAAGCCTTTTTTTTTTTTAAATGTAAGTATTTAGAGCTATAAATTTCTCTCAGCACTGGCTTTCCTGTATCCCATAAGTTTTGGTATGTTGTATTTTCATTTTCATTCACCTCGAGATATTTCCTAATTTTGCCTCTGATTTTCTCTTTAACCCATTGACTGTTTAAGAGTATGTTGTTTAATTTCCACCTATTTGTGAATTTCCCCCTTTTCCCTCTGTTATTGGTTTCTAGCGTCATTCTGTTTTGGTTGGAGAATATACATTGCATGATTTCAACATTTTTTAATTTATTGAGACTTGTTTTGTGACCCAACATATGGTCTAACCTAGAGAATGATCCATGTGCACATGAGAAGAAAGTATATTCTGTTTTCATTGGGTGCAGTGTTCTATATGTTTGTTAGGTCTTTTTGGTTGCAGGAGTTCTTAACAAGGGATCTGTGAGCTTGAATTGAAATTCAAAAAACAGTACTCTTGTGGGCACATTATGATGTGGGTGTGATATATTTATTAAATAATACACAGTACAGTGTGAACATAGTAAGGAGTCCATGGTTTTCACCTGACTGGCAAAGGGGTCCGTGAAACAAAAAAGGTTAAGAACCCCTGGAGCTTTAGTTTATCATTCAAGTCCTATGCTTCCTTTTGATCTTCTGACTAGATGTTCTACCCACTATTGAGGGTAGGGTGCTAAAGTACCCTAGTATTAATGTAGAACTGTCAAGTTCTCCCTTCAAATCTGTCAGTATTTGCTTCATATATTTTTAAGGCTCTGCTGGTAAGTGCATTTAAAATTATTACATTTTCCTGTTGAATTGTCCCCTTTATCAGTATGTAATGACCATCTTTGTCCTTTGTAACTATTTTTTACTTAAAGTCTATTTTATCTGATATTAGTATAGCCACCCCAGCTCTCTTTGGGTTACTACTTGCATGGTATATTTTCTTCCACCCTTTCACCATCAACCTAATTATATCTTTGACTTTAAGATGAGTCTTTTGTTGACAGCATGTAATTGGGTCATGTGTTTTTATCCATTCTGCCAATCTCTGCCTTTTGCCTGGAGAAGTTGATCCGTTTACATTTCAAGTCACTACTAATAATGTAGGTCTTTCTTCTGCCAATTTACTGTTTAGTCTTTGTAAGACTTATACCTTTTTGTCCCTCACTTCCATTAAAGCCTTCTTTTATATTTATTTCCTTTCTTGTATTGTACCATATTGAGTGACTTTTCATTTCTATCTGGATATACTTTTCATCTGTTTTTCTCTTGTTTACCATAAGGTTAAAATTTAATACTCTAAATATATAATAATATTTGGTTTTACACAAACTTAACTTAAATAGCATGCACATATAATTTTCCTAAACCCCTCTGCTACCCTACCACTTTTTGTACTTGTTACTACTTAAATCTTTGTACATTGTATGTCTAAAACCCTAGATTTATCATTACTTTTTATGTATTTGCACTTTAGCACCTGTAGGAAGAAGTGGAGTTACATACCAAGCAATACAATACAATACAATAATACTGGCATGTATAATTACCCAAGTGGTTACCTTTACCACAGTTCTTTTTTTCTTTAAGTTGCTTTAAACCACTATCTAGTGTCCTTTCCTTTTGGTCTATAGAATTCCCTTATTATTGCTTGTAGGCAGATCTACTGGTGATGTACACCCTCAGTTTTTGTTTTTCTGAGAATTTCTTAATCTCTCCCCCATTTTTGAAAGAGAGTCTCACCAGATATAAAATTCTTGGCTAGCAGTTATTTTCCTTCCACACAAGTATTGCAACCCACTGCCTTCTTGCTTCCATGGTTTCCCATGAGAAATTAGCACTCAATCAAATTGGGACTTTGCTCTTGCAGCTTTCAGAATTCTTTCCTTGCCCTTAGCATTTGATAGTATAATCAATACATGTCTGGGTGTATTTTTCTTCATGTTTACCCTGTTTGGTGTTCTCTGAGCTTCTTAGATATGCATATTCAGGTCTCTTTTGCTAAGTTTGGGAAGTTCTCTTCATTATTTATTTGACTAATCCCTCTGCCCCTTTCTTTCTTCTCTTTCTGGGACTCTCATAATGCATATATCGGCGTGCATGATGGTGTCCAATAGCTGTCTTAGGCTGTTTTCACTTTTAACATTCCTGTTTTCTTTTTGTCCCTCAGCCTGTTTCATTTCAAGTATCTTGTCTTCAAGTTCACTGATTCTTCTGCCAGCTCCAACCTGCTCTTGAAACCCTCCTGGGCATTTTTCATTTCAGTTATTGTGGTCTTTAACTCCACCAGCTCTGTTTGGTTCCTTTTAAAATTTCTCTCTCTTTACTTAGACTCTCTTATTGTTCATTCATGCTTTCCCTGAAAGCCTGAAGTTCTTTCTCTATACTTACCCTCATCTTCTTAAGCATTTTTAAGACTATTTTTAAAGGCTTTGTTTAGTATGCCCACCTTCTTGTTTTCTTCATTGGTGTTTTCTAGACTTTTATCCTCTTCCTTTGGATAGGCCATCGTTTCCTTTTCCTTTGTCTTATACTCTTTTGTTGCACACTGTACATTTTAATATTTTTAAATGTCAACTCTGAGACTTACTCTCTGGGATGTCTGTTTTGTGCTTTTGTAGCCATCTGGTGATAAGACAGGTTTCTTTTGAGCTTCAGCCCTCTTATCAGGAAGTTCTGCCCAAGGTGAAGGTACTGTTTAGGGTGTTACCTGTCTTACTGGACCTCTGTCTTGTCCTGGCTCTTGCTTATTAGCTGTTTTGGCATTCCACTCTTTACAGGAGTTTGATTGTCCTTTCTGTTTTCCAGAGACAAACCTCCCTCTCCCCCCATGTATCTGAAGCTGGCAGTCCTTTCTCCCAGACTGTCTACCGCTATAGATTTTTACATTCCTTTTGTTGTCTCATGCAGCTTTTGCCTGGAGGGAAAATTCTGCGAGGCAGGTCACCCGAGGGAGAACTTTCCCAGTTCAGTGTTCCCCCAGCTAAATCAGAGCCAAGGACCCACGAAGGCAGCATAGACTGGCTCCAACATGCCCTGTGGAGGGGTCAGAAAGAGCACCAAAAACTCTCCAACAGCTCCCCAAAGCCGAGCTTTCCTGGCCTGCCCAGCAAATGCAGTCTACAGATAACTGTTCCCCACAGCCCTGAGGAAGCCCTGCATCTTTCAGTTCCCACCTCCTCTGCCCCTGTCTGGGGAGGGTTGAAACAATGGCTACCGCCCACCTTTGTCAGTAATGGGCTGAAACAATAGCTTCCCTTAAAGCCAGGACAAAACAATTGGAATTTGGCAATCAAAAACTGTGATCAGTAGTTTGTCTTCCATACTCCTGTTCTTGGGAAGAGGATTTTTATGCTCCTCTCTGTCACTAGCTACTACCCAGGGACTGGACCCCATGGCATCCTGCCATGAGAGTGTGGGATGGACACTAGTAGCCACTGCACAGAGAAAGCAATTTACACTTCTTTACCACAATTTATCATCTTCTCCCTGCTGTATTCTGGCTGCTATACAAAGTTATTCTGGCCTCTGGAGTTTCAAAAATAATTGTTTCAGACAGCTCCTGTCTGTTTAATAGTAGTTTTCAGTGGAAGGACTGTGTCCTGGAGTTCCCAACTCAGCCATCTTTCCCCTGTCCCTTGAAAATCAAAAATTATCGATGAAGAGACTTCTGGGAAGATGGCATTGGAGTAGGTAGGCAAGGATCAACTCTGTCCCAGAAACAATGGCGGAACAACAAAAACTTGTTCAAAGGAGCTGCCTTGGGGATCTTCAGAACAAGAGACTGCTGCACATTGTCCAGGAGGGACAGAGAGACAAAGAAGCCGGAATGAAAACCATGATTTACTAGCCTGTGTGGATGGGAATGGCACCCAACCCCCACCCTCAAGGCAAACAGCCTGGATAAAACCCCTGGCTCACTGCAGCCAGCTGAGGGGAACAGATGTCTTCCTCTCTGGGAAGAGGGAGGGTGCAGCAGAGGGCAGAGACTGGTTTCACTTCAGTGAGTTTGGCCAAAAAAAGCCCACTTTGAATCTTAGCTCTGGCCAGATCAGAATCACAAATAAAGAAGTGCCCTGAAACAAAAACACTAGGCAAGAGAGAGAAATTGACCACCAGAATAAATTCACCAAGATATTCAGATGCCTAGACATCAGCAAAAAATAATAAGCCATACTAAGAAACAGAAAGAGATGACCCAGTCAAAGGAACAAGCCAAAAATCCTGATGAGACACAGGATTTAAGACAACTAATCAATAATAATCACATAAATCTCTTAAATCAATCCAAGGAGTTAAAGGAAGATATGACTAAATAGATAAAGGATATTAAGAAGATACTGGGTGAGCATAATAACAATCTGAAAGCCTGCAAGAAAAGTAACAAAGCTGATGGAAATGAAAGACACAGTAGATGAGATTAAAAATACATTAGTGTCATATAACAGCAGATTTTAATTGGTGGAGGACAGAATTAGTGAAATCAAGGACCAACTGTCTGAACTTGAAAAGACAGGAGAACAGAAAGAGAGAAAAATGAAACAGGGTCTCCTGAAATTGAATGACAATGTGAAATGCACAAGCGTACACGTTATCAGTGTCCCAGAAGGAGAAGGGAAAGGAAAAAGGGCAGAAAGAATATTTGAAGAAACAATGACCAGAAAACTTCCCAGCTCTTATGAAAGGGTGTCCAAGAAGGACGATGCACCCTAAACAGAAAAAAATCCATATAGACCTACTCTGAGACACTTAATATTCAGGATGAAAAAGAGAGGATTCTGAAAGCAGCAAGAGAAAAGCAATGCATCACATACAAGAGAACCTTAATAAGACTAAGTGCCAATCTCTCATCAGAAAACATGGAGGCGAGAAGAAAGGCCTATGATGTATTTAAGGTACTGAAAGAGAAAAACAGCCAGCCAAGAATTTTCTCTCTGGCAAAACTGTCCTTCAAAAATGAGAGTGAGTTCAAAGTCTTCACAGACAAACAAAAACCAAAAGAGTTTGTTACCAAAAGACCTAATTTACAACAGATACTATGCAATGGCAAAGAAGATGTTCTATCAATTCTAAGGGACAACAATAGGGGGATATAAGGGAGTATGGGATTTTTCCTTTTGGAGTAATGAAAACATTCTAAAATTGACTGAGGTGATGACAGCACAACTCTGTGATGAAAACAAGAGCCACTGAGTGTACACTTTGAGTGGATTATACAAAGGATGAGACTGTATAACACAGTAAATCCAATGGTGGAAGATGCACTGTGATTAACAGAACAAATATGGGGATGTTTTCTCATGAAAACACCTAATCAGGTGTGTTGGGGAAAAATACACCAAATGTAAGATATGGGCTTTAGTTAGTGGTAATATTTTGATGATGCTCTTTCAGTTTGTAATAAATCTTTCACAACAATGCAAGTTGGTGGTGGTGGGGTGAAGTATGGGAGCCCTGAATGATGTTTTGCATGTCTGTTTTGTAAGGTCACAACTTTTACTATACACTTGTTGTTTATGTATATTCATGTATGAATGATACACTTCAATAAAAAATTTTAAATGAAAAAAATTATTGATGAAAACAAGGCATCATCACAGCCTTACAGATCCATACACTTTAAATTGAGATCTTTAGAAATGATCAGACACAGGGGAACTGATTCATATTAACCAAATTTAAAAGAAACTGAATTATAATCCAGTATGCTAATTTAATAGACCATTATAATGTTTAAAGTATTCACATCTTCTACCAAAGTAATCCACATCCAAGAATTATCTCAAAAGCCAAATCATGAGTATGAATCAGAGCAAAGATAGGTAGCTAATTTGAGGACTTTTATCTAGACCAAGATGAAATACCATGGTCTGCATGCCGCCTAGGAGAATACCTCTTTCATATCTGAATTTGAATCTACTAGATTCAGTAGACTTCTCTGAATAGTATCAGATAATCCTCAGATGTCCTTTTTATGCTTGAGATGGACTATCCTTCTACTGTTCACAGAACCTAATCAATTGTATTGACTTTTGTTTTTCTCTATTCAATTAGATTCCATTTCCTAAATTACAATCACATTTACTTTCTGCCTTCACAAATCTATGTCCTGATCACCTGGGAGGCATTGCAGCTGTTTTCATACTTTCCAGACACACATTTGCAGGATATGGCTTAGTTTGCACTCACAGGTAGCCAGTTTCTCCCATCAATTGTGAATTTTAGTAGTTTAGTTCACAGAAGACAACATGGGGAGGGGGGTGCACCTCACTAGCACCCCAAGTATTGCCTATAAGGGGGAAGCTAGTCAGGATTTAAGAAATTTCTATACTTCAGGGTTGTCAGGTTTCTAAGAATCCTGGGTCTTCATTTATTTAATTGAGGTAAAATGCGTAACAGTAAAGATCTTAAGAGTATAATTCAATGCATTTTGACAAATTTACAGAACCATGTAACCAACACCTGAATGAAGATATTGAACATTTCCTTAATCCCAGGAAGTTCTCAGGGCCTCATTTTTAATATCCAAAGCTTCACAGACTCCAAGCAATATTAGTTGTACTTTTAGTATTCATTTACTGAGAAAATACTGATTGATACAAAACGCCTACTAATTCAGTAATATTTAACATTATTTGTTTTAATTATCACAAGAGTATTGAAATCTTTGAGTAACAGAATAACCTTCACATATGTTTGAGTATATTACTTATTTGGTAAACAGATAATGCTTAGTGTCTATGATGATTCAAATAACTTTAGAAATAACCTTCCAACCACCTTCTGGGGTCTCATCTCATAGATTAACAGCTCTATTTCAGAAATCCCTCAGTGATATGGTTATGAGTATTTGGCTTAAAGTTGAAAGGTACGTGACAAAGTGCAAAAGGATTCCCGATATCATCATGGCTTTTTGCACAACAATTAACAGTAGAGTAAAAGAGCATGGGATGCTAACATCCTTCTCTGCCATTTATTGATTATGTAAACATTGGCAAGGATTAATCTTCTTTAAATCTCAGTTCTTTTCTTCTGTTAAATTGGAATGATGGCCTACCTTACGAAGTCTTTATGAGGATCAGATGAGATAATGTTTGAAAACTTTGGAAACTCTAGCTTTTGTTTTTTTAATGGCTACTCATTAATATAGTAGTTGAAGGATATATGTCATTGAAGTATTCCATACTTGGTTCTTTTATCTGATAAATCTCATGCTAGCATGTGTGGGTAGAGTCCTTTAGCATAATACAGAAGTTTCCTTCTTCAATGAAAGCTAAGGGAGTTTAATCTCAATCAAAAAATCTCAGCTCAGATACAATAGATTTTCAGAACTGGACTATGGAATATACCATAGAGATAAATCTGAATTTTACAAATGAGGAAAAAAGACCAAAACAGATTTAACCAAGTCAACACAAACCACTGCAGTAGTGTGAGGGCTCAAGTCCATTTTTTGACACCTACTTCAGTTCTTTTGGCTGCTGCTATTGAATAAATATAGTATTTGAAGGGATATGTTTTACTAATGTGTTTTCCATTATACGATCAAACCACCAAACACTAAAGCTTCTCAGGACCTTCTCTGATATGTGGAATCATACTTAAAATATATATATATATCTATGTAAAATTACCTTTCTGACAGGTTCCACTGTCCTGGTATTTCTGTCTGAGGAATATTTTAATTGCCCAAGAGACTAATACATTTGCTCTTTCTGCATCTCTATAACTCACTTGCAAGATAGAGTTTGTATGGGGTTGGTTAGGTAGTTAACAGCCTTAACACAGAATTACAACTTCATAAACTCTGCCACCATCATTCCACCTGTGAATGAGCCCTTTCCAATCAAAGATGTACTTCGCCTCTGATTTCCAGGAGCTTAGTAACCTCCTAGCACACTGTCCCAGGGGAAAAACCGAACTGAGAGGTTTCAGAGTCACCGGAGCTGAATAGCAGTTGCAGCAACCTGCCCAGTTAAGCTGTACAACACACCTTCAGTGGTACCCTAGGTAGCAAGAAATTTGATTTTATCCGTCTTCATATCTACAAGGGTGGGAATGAGAGGGGGCAGAAACAGAAGCCAACTTGATATTTCCAGTATTCCACTTATCTCTGGCCCCAAGCCTTGCTGTGCAGGTAGCAGAGTAGGTTATTAAGCTGAGATGGAAATGAACAACACTGCCAAGTTGTCCCCATAGTCATTTGATACTGGTTAATACTTGTTGAAAGGCAAGAGGAAACTTCTGATGGCTCCTAGATGTGGCAAATGTACTTTTCATTAACCCAGGAAAGGAGAACAATATTGCCAGTAACTTGGAAATGATTGTGTTGGACAAACTCTACAAGTAAAAGTATAATTAACAGCAGCCCTGCCATCTCCATGCTATCACAGCCATTCTATCTGGAACTGCTTAAGATGATTAATAATAAAACTTACCAGACCCATCTGTATAGTAGATTTTTCCCCATGCCCTCCATGTGGCTTCAGATTGCATCTATTGAAGCCTACAAATTAAAAACTTAATGAATCCCTAACTAAGACATTAACTTCTGACTTACCATATGAGCATACACTATCCAATAAAAAATAGGCACCATTTGTTGAGCACCTAGTCTTTGTCAGACACCAAAAAATGTATTTGTATAGCTCACAAAAACTCCACAAAGTTGGTATTATCAACAGGGTAAAGCTGAGGAAACTGAGGTTCAGGGAGGCTAAGTAAAATTTTACGTAATACTAAGCTGATAAGTGAGGGAGCCAAGTATAGAACCCAGGAATGGCTGTTCCCAAACCTTACCCTCTTTCAACCACATGCGGTAGCATTTAGGTATATAGTTCTATACCAGTTACTCATCTTTCCAAGGCTACCTCAAGTCCTGCCACTTCCATGAAGACTTAAGTGTTCCCTTCTAATTCCTGGAAAAAATCATGGGCTACAGAGTCAGGCCTAGTCTGAATTCTCCAACTCTGCCACTCATTGATCTTTGACCATGGATGATTCAATTAAACCCTCTGAACCTCAGTTTTCCTTATTGTAAAATGGGGGAAATACTGCTACTTCATGGGACTTTTGAGAGGATGAAGGGAGATTACCTGAGAAGCCTGCACCTAGTGTCTGCCACATGCTAGTAGCTATTTATTGGGCCATATATTAAGCAATTCAAGAAAACACAGAAATCAAGGAAGTACCAAGTTTAATCTTTATCAGTGGGTTGCAATACCACGACTCCCCCTATGTCTCTTATATGCAACTCTTCCCACCTGCTTCTTTATCTAGGATGTTGGAATGATGTACGCGGAAGGCTTCTCAAGGACTAGGGAGACTGAAGTAATTTTCTATATAATATACCACAAGCAGATTTAGAAATGTCAATTTTAGATGCTATGATGCATATTCAAATTTTCCATGCAATGGATTACACAGTAGCATGACTAAGTTGAACTGCCAGTGAGCTAAAAATGCCTCCTGTATGTTTCATATACTGAAATATTAATAAGGCAGAAAATCAAAATGAGAGCAATTTAGGGATTCTCATGTTCCCTGATTACAGGCTCCTTTTTGTGGATCTAACTCCAGACAAAGAAAAGAATGATAATGGAAAGGAACACAGCAGGAGAAACAAGAAAGACAAAAGAAACAGAAAAAAAAAAAAAAAAAAAAAAAAGAATAGAAGCAAAATCAAAGGGTCAACATCAAAATAGCCCTATCTCTGTAAAACAACACTATTATAGTCCTTCTTCTTAGCAGAATCCCCAGCTGAGCTCCTAGGCTGCTTTATCAAAAATTGGCAACCTTCATGTACTGCAGTGCATCACTCACTGTTTTTTTTTTTTTTTTTTTTTTAATTTTGCCTATTGGAAAGAAAGCTTCAGCCTGCATTTTAGAGCATTCTGGTTTGGTGTGACTTTTAAGTGCTGCATGAAAGATGAGTTCCCCAGAAAAACTAGAGGGTCCTAGTTTATCCCACCTCTTTGGGATTCTGCTCAGTGTGACTGAAAATGGCTTATCCCTAGAAGTCAGCTAGTGTGCTAGAGAAAAAGTCCTTCTGCTCCATAGTGAGAGGCCCCATGATGGAGCTGTGAGGTCACGGCAGTCCCTGATGACAGGGTAGAGTTTCTCAGGGTTGGTAGGTGGAGGGAAACAATGCAAAAAGGATGGCAAATTCCACCAGAGGCTAAACGACAACTCTGATAACCAGGTATCTTTATGGTGCCAGTAACCAAAAAACAAAACAACAACAAAATCAACCTATAAGCCACAAAGGAAAATTGATTGCCTCACACATAGCCAAAACGTCAAAATCAGAAATACCTAAATCAGGTGTTCAAACCATGTGTTTTGTACTCTTTCTCTCTCCATTTGCTGGCCAGATTTCCCTGTATTGCTTTATTCTTGGGCAGATCCTCCCCAGTGATGGCAAAGCTGACCACAGACAGCACTGAACTTACTTCCAATCAGCTTCAAAACCTCATCCAGAGGAGCTCACTTCTTTCTCAATAATTCCGGCAACTGTCTCAGGGGCCTGGGCCACATGCCAAGCAGTAGGTATGAGCATCTCTCTAAAAAAAAATAAAAAATTGAGATTCTTTTACCAGAAAGAGGGGAAACTGATTCAGGGCAGGTAAAACTGAGCAAACCAACTTAACTGCCAATCCCTTTGGTTGGATCCTTCTGATCCACTAGAAGCAGACATGTCACAATCGGAGATAGGCCCTTTACATGTGAACTCATAATCTATGATTTCTCCTCAGGAAAATAAAAAAGACATTAGGATACACAAAAGATTCTGAATGCTGTGCCATTTTGAAGCTTGGACAGAATACCAGTAGCAATGAAAAGTTCTTCCTGTGAGTTTGCTGACACAGGGTAGCGTAGCATCCATGCTAAATCAAACAGCAGGCTTGCAGAGCTCCAGGGTAAATCAAGGATGCATCAGCCAATTTCACAACAGGAATTGATAGCTTTGGTTAGAGACCCAAAGCTTGTGAAAGTGCCTCATATTTTTTACCTCTTTCATGTTGCTAGAACCACCATTACTTAGATTATTGATTCCCAACTGTTTTAAAACTGAGAACTTTTTCTAACATAAGATCTTACAAATGTCTCATGAGAATTGTTGAATTTCCTGTCTGTAATGGCTAAGAAAACACATCATATCAAATAAATTTAATAATATTTATATCATTGAAACAATTTCTATAATTATTATAATAGCACCTATTTATGTGTGAAAAATGAACAGTACATGTATGTGTATATTACTTATTCACATGGATTTGTAGATAATTCCATAAATCCCTTGTATAATAGGGTCCAGACATTGGGAATAGTTGACTTGGAATAATTCTTTTTGTAGCTCCAGTGTTTTGTTTTAACTCAGGTCAATTCCTCCAAACGTAAGATCAGAGCCCCACATTTAGCCTTTCCTTTTCCTCTCTGTTACCATGCCCTTTAAATAACTAGCTCAAATTTGAACTTCAATAGAAAGGGAACTGACTGACCAAGGGAGCTGATCTGAGACTCACTACCTAGATGGTAAGTTAATATAGATTCCAGACACTGAAAACTAAAGTGACTGATTCAAGGCATGAACTCTAGGTAGTTCTACCTAGAGTTCAAAAGAGAAGAATGGGAAGCATTGATTTAAGACTTATCTTCCAAAAAATAATGGTGACTCTTGTCTAGAGGCATAGCATTTCCCTTTGAATCAGGACATAAACAATCAGGATACTGGCAAGGAAACATTTATTCTACAATGGAAATGTGTTCAAAGAAGTAGACATTTAATGTCTACTAAGATAAGGTTTGAGGTCTTATATTTGACAGTGGAGCTGGAGACTGCATTTAGAGTTCATTGAACATGCTTCAAGTAGCACTCATCACTCCATGTTGTGCTCTCATGAGCTCCTGATCCCCCTCCTAACTTCTAAATCCTTCCCCCAACCTCCCAGATGAGGCAGGATGGTGATGAGTGGACTGCTCAGAGGGAGCAAATTCAAGACTATAATCCTGGGCCCTAAAATTTCCACTGGTCCTTTGGGAGGGAAACTGTAAGTTAAAAACTTTTTCAGAAAAATTTCTATTTTAAGCTGCTCTCCCAAAGTCACAAGCATTCATGGTTGAGAAATTCCAGTACTAATTTTCAGGCAAGTGTCCAACATTTGGGAATCAATATGCTAATACAGATCTGGGTCCAAAATGGTACATTAGACTGAACAATTGAGTAAAAAGTTGTGTTTTTAAAAGGATGGAGTTAGACTTTATTTCTTATCTGCAAATAGTATGTCATTTTGTTGAAACAATGGCTTTATTCTCAGTGTAACCTCAGCCATCTGAGGATGCTAATACCTAGAGGTTATGATGATTAAGAACATTTGTAATAAGACGGAAGCAGAGAAGCCCAGTTCTGCCATTAACCAGCCACATAACCTTGGGCAAGTCATTCAACTTCTCTAAACCACAGTTTCCTAACTTGTAAGGAGAAATTACAAATTTGTAGAATAATAGTAAGGTTACTATGACAGTGTAAAAACATTTAGCAATGTTAAATACCCAAAAAATGGTTTTTCTTATTGTGGATCAGATAGGAGACAAGGTATCTTAACAAGGTGGTCATTTGAGACTCCTGCTTTCATCCCAACCAATAAGACAACTTTGTCTTCATCTGTTCAGATTCTTCTCTTGCCTCATCCTCAAGGGAATTTTGCCAAACTAGCTCCTAGCTTTTTTGTAAGCATAGGCAGAAACACACTAAAAAAAAAAAAAAAAAAAGACAGAAAAACAGAGAGACAGAGTAGATCTATAGACTGAAGAGTTGAAGTGGTACGGCATGAGAGGCCACAGGAGCCACATGTTATGTGAGGAGGGTGATTCGGGGGTTGGCGTAAAAGAGACACTGGATCAGCTTTGGAGTCTGAGAAAGTGGAAAAGAAGCAAAATGATTTTTTGTTTTAATTTTAATTCTGGTAATATATATACAAACTAAAATTGTCCCCTCTTAACTACATACAAATATATAATTGAGTGCTGTTAATTACATTCACAACGTTGTGCTGCTATCACCACCATCCATTACTAAAATTTTCCCATCATCCGAAACAGAAACTTTGTAACAATTAAGCAATAATTTCCCATCTCCTACCCCCACTCCAGCCCCTGGTAAACTATATTCTAGTTTTCTGACTCTGTGAATTTGCTTGTTCTAATTATTTTTTATCAATAAGCTCATACAATATTTGTCCTTTTGTGTCTCATTTATTTCACTAAATATTATGCCTTCAGAGTTCATCTATGTTGTCACATATATCAGAACTTCATTCCTTCTCATGACTGAATGGTATTCCATTGTGTGTGTCAGTGTGTGTGTGTGTATCACCTTTTGTTTATCCGTTCATTGGTTGATGGCCACAAGGGTGGAAGCAAAGAGATTTTGGAAAGATGTATTTTCGTGGATTATAAATTGAATCTACTTTAAAGATCTTTAAGAGATTAAAGTAAAGATTAGCTCTCCATAGCAATTTCTTTGCTTTCTGGACTAGGCTTTTTAATGTAACACCCTATAGAGATTGGGCCATGTGAGGCCCCAATTTACATTTCTTTTATGCAGTCACATTTCCTGAATCATTAAGCGGCACTTCTCTAACTGTGCTGCGACAGGTTTGCCCTGGCATAATTGTTCTTCCTCCCAACCTCTATATGTATTGGGTGAACTACACCTTACCTTACAGAAGTGAGTCTTTGTTCTTCCACCTTAGCTACCAGGCTTTTTCTCACCAATAATCTCCCCAAAAATGGTCTCAGGAAAAGGACGTGCAGTAGTCAGCAGTGGTGATGTACAAACTCCAACTTGATTGCTGCTACACCAGATGCTAAACTGAGCCTTAGCCAGTTATGGAAACTGACAGGAGGAGGCAAACATCACAACACTTCTTTGGGTATCAGATTCCTCTGTGATAGTGATTTCCCAAGAAATCACTGGACACCATAGTCTGGGGGTTAACTTCCAAAGTATGCAGTAGGAATTTCTCTTTGGAATCAGATGACGTAACTCTTCTTTACGGATCTGTTCCAGGTAATTACACTGCCTTGCTCAGGACAAAACATCAGCTGTTAGAGAGCTTTGGGTACTACTGAACTTCTCAAATTTACTTAGTGGCCAAAAAGATACCAGGGGTTACAGTGGTATCTTTCAAATATACAACTGAACAATCAACAGAATTCAAATGTTTCAACATTTAAAGCATTCCTGCCCTGACCACCCTTTAAATAGCAGACTCAAGACAGGTGGTTATTGTAACATAAGCTTCTAAATCACTTTTGTGTGATCAATTAACAGCATCACATTCATATATTCAAACAGTTTCTACCAATAGATAATTCAAACATCACCAAGGCAATCTGTTTTCAATTACCAGCCTCACTAATGGCCTCCTAAAACTAAAGCTTAGGGATGTCTTAGAGAGCTATGTGTTGTCTCAGGGCTTTCTACACAGCAGCAAAATAATTTAGTGCTATTCTATATTAAGTCTTAGGGATTTTACCTTTCCATAAAAGTTATGCAGGTAAAACAACCCAAACCATCTCATTCTACATAGGGAACTTCAAGTATTCACTCTATTCTCCAAACAAATCAGAAGAGCTACACAAGCTCCTAACACCAAGGACTTTATTGTGTTTATTGTAAATAAATCAGTGGATAATCATAAATTACTTCTTGGCAGTAACTAAATCAAGAAGACCAGTGATGGCCAGCCTAAGCTAGCTATAAATTTTATGGAAAAATTTTAATGAGGCCAAAGAAGGTAGCATATCAGCATTTTGTCTTTCAGGGTCAAATGAGAGAAAGCAGGAGGGTGACAGAGAAAGAAATCTAGAGTACTTGGTAGTTTGGAGAGGGAAGAGGGGGGAAAAGTGAGGAAGAGAAAATAAAAGCACAACAGAAGCTAAGTAAAAAATTTAAGGTTGA
Organism: Tolypeutes matacus; assembly: GCA_026826555.1. Lineage (NCBI taxonomy): Eukaryota > Metazoa > Chordata > Mammalia > Cingulata > Chlamyphoridae > Tolypeutes > Tolypeutes matacus. The sequence goes on along the minus strand of JAKSZT010026914.1, from coordinate 1,409,070 downwards.
TGTTGTCCTCAAGAGAAGCTTGTAGAAAGATTTCTTTGCCAATGTGACCTTGGCAAACATAAAGCAGGACCACAGCTTTGGCATTTTGGGTGAGATATATGGGAGAAAAGTGGGAGAGAGCTGGAGGCAGAGAAATAGATTGGGTAGGAACAGCAGATTGCAGGAGAGAGCCAAACCCAAAAGATGTTAACCAGAGATAACTAATGATTATTATGAACCACATTTCCTTGACCAATCCTGATGACTCTGATACATACAATGCAGTGAATCGAGGCTTGTTCCAGATTAGAGGAGACATTAGTTTTAATTCTGTTCGTAGTCATCAGCCAAAGAGCATCTCAGAATGGCAATTTTTGAAGGACAAGTAGGAAGGGGCATCTGCATGGACAGGGCCAGGTGGATAGGAGACTTGACAAAGGACTAATATGGGTAACAGCATTGACATGTAACATTGGTGAATATCACAAAGTTACCAAGAAAACCTTAAAGCAAGAAGAACCCATGTTAATGCAGAAAGCAGCAGCAAGAAGAATTCTGACTGTCATCAAGCATTGGTGTTCAGTGAGCCTGACCTTTGATGCAAGACTGAACTATGTTCCTGGCCACTGGAACATCCTCACAGATGTTTCTGCATCTCTGGTTTTGCATTTAGTGATGCCTTTAACTTTATCATCTAAGATCTTGTCATGTCACTCACTTTCATTGTCTCAAAAAAAAAAAAAAAAAAAAAGAGGCCACAGAAACCGTGTCTGTTCTGAAAAAAATTTTTTTAAATCTGCAAACTCATCTCCGTTACCTTTAGGGGCCCTTTTAGAATCTCCCAGGATAAGCCAATGAGAAACACCTTAGAAAATCTTAAGGAAGCCCAGAGTTCCATTTCTTTTAATTAATTATCCATAAAAATAACAGATGTGCTTCCTACAGAAACAAGGATTCTAATAATATTTAACTGCAGTGTTCTGTGTAAGCGAAAAAGAAGAGAATTCAAAGTAGTGAAAAACTTGGTTAAGAATGGATTTGGGGCAACGCACATACTATGCTATTATTTTTCCAGAGCTCCAAAGGAAAGAAAAGAGTTCAGAGCTGCTGGAAAACTATTAACATAAGTAAGGCAAAAATTAGGAGAATTTTTAAAATTAGCTGTTTTGTTAGCACCTGAAAATTTTCTACCTACAAAAGAAAAAAAAGAATGAAAGAATGCAAAAAGATGAAAAGAAATAGCTGACATAAAGAGACAAGACAAAACAATCCAAGTAATTTCTTATAATATACAGCAATCAACTTTCCACAATAAAAATAGCATTAAAAAACACAGAAATACTTCACATAAGCCTTCTAATTTCAGGGTTGACTTGCTTGAATCCAACTTCCCATGTTTTAATGCATCCTATAAAGAATTAGATGTTCTTCCTTCTTTGAGTCAAACCCCAAACCAGCCATATTGTTTATGGTTCAGATTTTCTTCCTACAGGTCTGTCAAAACAAAATGAAGGGGAAAAAAAATCACTGGAGAGAACTAGAGGACTTAGGTTCTCACCCTGCATCTTAAACTAGCTGTTAACAAACCTACTGAATTGCATTTTTTGGTAAAAGTTATCCAGATGGACGAGTCTTCTGAACTGGTACCTCAAGACCATCCCCTTAACTCAGGGTCAGCATTGTAAGGGTTTAGCTGTATAGTCACACAGGGCCCTGCACTTACAAGGGCCCTGGGCTTCTTTTAATGCTTGATTGCCACCATTTTGAAATTCTTAATTTTTGAACAAGGAGTCCCACATTTTCATTTTGTACTGGATCTCTTAAATTATGCACCCAGTTCTGTTTTAACCCCGCCCAGCCTCTGTTCCCTTATCTGTAAAATCAGGATTGGACCATCTCTAGCATCTTTTCCAGCTCTAGGATGTAATGATTCAAATTTGTCAGGACTGTCTAGCATTTAAGGAGCACAGTGCCACAATGGCTCTGAAGAGATTTGTCTGGGGCAGCATTTCCAGAACATGTCTTCAGCCTCTAAGTTGGTCATTATTCCTAGATGATAGAAACCTTAGGAATTTACATTGGGGGATTATCCTGTTCTTTCTTTCTACTTTTAGTGACCACACTCTCATTACAGTGCCACTGAACACTCACATATTGACACAAGAATGCCTCAAACAAACCACCCAAAACTCAGAGGCTTAAAAAACAGCCATTGCTATTACTCACAAGTCCACAGGTGGCTGGGTTTTCCCAAAGCACACAAAGCTAGCCAAGATTCAAGGGGTACAGAAAATAGACCCTACTTCTTGATGGTTGGAGCTGCAAAGTCACATTGTAAGGTGTGAGGATACAAAAAAGGGCAATAAAATCGCCACACTCACAATAACCGAAAGTTCTACTTTGCTTTAGTCACTGCACCCAAACAGTATATTGCTCTGTGACCCTAAGCAAATCACTTGCTTATAGGAATCTCCCTTCATTGCCTCATCTGTATAAATGAGTGCATCAGACCAGATTATCTCTAAAGCCTCTTCTGCCCTGACATCCTCATAGCCTACAACTCTTTCTTTCTCACTTCAACCATAGTTATCAACCTCCTCCTCCTCTGGAGCAGATTCTTGTCTCTACATCTTATAGGGCATTTAATCATAGATCAACCTAAGTGGTCGATTTAATCTACTTTGATTGATACTGCTTTACCAGGCCCTGAAGACATAACTCCAAAAACAGGAGCTCTAAATTCTCAGGGAAAGTTTAGTTCTTCTTAGCCATTCCATAAACCACTCTTGCTACATTCAAAAGAGCATCAAATATTGAATTTCCACCTCCCATTCCCCCAGCTTCCTGCCCTAGATCCAATGTCTTCTGTTCCGTGGCTCCTTTGTCTCTATAGAACTGGATTGTTTGTTTTTTTTTTTATTAGAATGCTCTCTGCACCACCTCCCCAAGCATACACACACACACACACACACACACACCAGGCTGCATCAAGCCTTCCCTGCCCAAAACACATTGGCATGGCTCACTGCAGGCCTTTGAGCTAGGAAAGTGTTCTCTTAATTAAATGAGAGGGACAGTGTGTTCTTGCTGAAGCCTTCAAGGTCCTGTCAGCTTCATTCTTGCCAATTTACATGGCTTTTAAAAGACATAACCATAAAATTTCAGTCCAGAATTAACTCTGGCCAGTCTGATCTTTACCCAGGCTAGACAATTTTAATCTATCAGTGACTAGAAGGCAATTTATTTTTTTCCTTTTTTGGTGCCCCTTTGTTCTTCATATCTTACAATGTCACGCTTTCTCCCAGTAAGCTCTCGGATGGTACTACATTTGGATCCATATCTTTTTTTTTTCCCTAAGAAAAATCATTACCACCCAGGAACTACTCCTATAAGGATGTCCAATCCTAATGCACAGGAGCAGCGAATGCACCACAGGGATGGATAGGCATGCTGCCGACACTTGCTGGCACACGCAAGGGCTGCTTTTGTGGCTGGTGCAGGGAGCAAGAGCTAAATTTGGTCTGTACCATTGTGCTTTAAATGGTAAAGTGCTTCTTATGCTGCCAGATACATCCTTTGTTTGTGCATTCATGTGTGTTTTACTGTCTCCAAAAAATAAATCTCTTCAAATCAGGAAATCTTCTACTAGGCTGAAAAAATGAAGAGTGATGATAGAGAACCAGCCAATCTGCCTTCCATGTACTGACCAGCCCATATCCCCTTCGATTGCTTTTCATTTTGCTGCAGTTACCCCTGTTGGCATTAGGTTGGAGTAACACACTGGGCTGTTTGGTCCTCAAGGTGGCCTTTGAAGGTCATCGATGTTTGGTCATTGATCACCTTGCATACCCTTCAGTTTCTCTCTGTGAAGTCTAGTGCTTTATTTACATTTGTTTCTCCAATAATTAAGCAAGAAAATAGAAACTCAGAAGCTTCTGGATCAAGGCCTACTCTAGATCAAGGTAGGATGGGAGGTGGGTAGGGGAGTAGAAATGGCAGTTTGGTCCAGCCTCACATTTACAAAAGTCTTCATAGTTTTGCTTCTATGTATAAATTATGTTATATTTACAGACATAGAATGTGGCAGTTTGGAGCTTTTGTGGACCCCAGAAAATCCTGTTATTAATGTTAATCCATTCCTGTGCATTAAACCTATTGTAGGTGGGACCTTTTGGTTAAATCACTTCAGTTAAGGGCCTTTGATTAGATTGCAGGACCCAGGGTGGGTCTTAATCCTCTTCCTGGAATCCTTTATAAACAGAGGAATAAAATACCACAGACACAGAAAAAATCTGCAGAGACAGAGAGGAATCCAGAAGCTGAGAGAGAAGGTCCTGGGAGCCAGAAGCTGAAATTAATGGAACACAGAAGCTGAGAGGAAGCTACTTTAGCCAGAAACTGAAAGCCTGGAGGAGAGGGGAGAGACTAGCAGATGCCCCCATGTGCCTGACCTCCCACAGCTGCAGTTCTGGGAGAAAGGATCTCCTGATGATGTCTTCATTTGGACACCTTCACAGCTTCAGAACTGTAAGCTTCCTACCCCACCCCAATCCCAGATGGCTCCCTCATCTGTTTGCTCATTGTTTTTGCTCATTGTCTGCTTGTTGTTTTGTTTTTCTTTAGGAGGCACTAGGAACTGAACCTAGGACCTCCCATGTGGGAGGAAGGCACTCAACTGCTTTAGCCACATCCACTCCTGAACTATAAGCTTTTAACCTAATAAATCCCTACTGTTAAAGACAAGCCGTTTCTGATAGATTGCTTCCAGCAGCTTTTAGCAAACTGAAACACAGAGACACAAAAATGACAGCATTCCTCAGCTTTAACCTTATGATCCATTCTGCTTCTTGTGTCTTTCAATGTTTTTAAAGTTATAATTATCTTTAAAATGGCATATTCTTGTGGTGTATTGGTTGTGGTAATTTTTTTAAATTTATTCAGTGTAAATATTCAAAATACACCATTAACGTTGTCACCTTATTTTGCCTTGTGTTTATTTTTAAATAAACCAAGAACCTCAAAAATTGGAAGTTACTGCAGCTTCTCTTAACCTCTGAGAAGCTCTGCTTTGGACAAATGATTTTTGTTTCTTTGTGCATTACTAATTTCTTTTCAAGAAAAGCAGAAACATGGTTCAAATATTTGGGGTAGGGGTAGAAAGCTTCACCAAACCAAGTAAAAGCTAATGAGGTACTTAAATCCTAGAGGGGAGCAGGCAATGTCTTCTCCTACGGAGTGACAGAACACACCATCTAGGCAGCAGACCTTTCCAGCAGCTTGTGCATTCCTGCCCAAAGTTCCTCTTAGCTTTCCAGCTGTCACACCAACATCTTGGCTTAGCACATTGGGTTCATCAGGCTGCTGACCTCTGTCCAGCTCACTGTCCCTCTGCTCTTCCACCCAGAGCCTTTGCTTTAACAATATCACAAAAATTTCAATAGCCTGTTGAACACCTTCACACATGCTGTTTCTCCTGCCTGAACTCCCCCACAACAACTTATTTATCACAGAAACTTATCCATCCTTTATAGATCAGGATGCATCTTACACCTCTGGGCTCAGGCAGATTCCTGGGACTCTTTCTACCAGTTATCAAGCCATATTATGATTTTTGCTTCACCTGTCACCCTCACTAGACTGTGAGGTCCTTGAGGGTAAGACCATATTTTAGTCATTATTTTAAATCCATTTGTAGTACAATGCACAGCACATTGGAAAATCAGTAACAAACAAATGTGTAAATGTGTGGGCCACGATCCTGTTATAAATGCAGAATCCTGGGCCCCACCCCAGACCTATTGAATTAAAATCTACATTCTAACAAAATCTCCACGGGATTCAGCTGCACATTAAAATGCGAGAAGCCCTGATACAGCTTACCCTGATATCTCACTTCTGTAAACACCTGGAACATTGACTGTCCATGGCTCTGGGTTTGGTAACTATCAATCTACCTGTTTTGCACTGTAGCTTGACACGTTTGATTGTGTGTGTATGTGCTTATACGTGCTCACACACTTGCATCTTTGCCTCCTTCCCTAGAAAGCCATACAGGGACTCCTGACATTACCTCACTACTCCTTTTGCCACCCAGTGCCTGGCTATACGCAAGTAGATGCTTAGTACAAATTTGTGCAAAAATCCAAGGACCACTGGAGAAAACATGCTCTGTAAAACTATGTTATGCATGTCTCTAAAGCAAAGCAGCCAATATCATACCAACTCTGCAGCTATTGGGAAGGAGATAAGGTGAATAACCAATGTTTATAAGCATCAAGTCAAATATGAATTTTTAGTAACCACTATTGATAGCTCCCACCAACTTGGTCCCCAGCTCCCACCACCGTCCTTGAAGGGACATCTGGCAGTCCATTAGGACCAGATTTCTTGATTCACATTCTATACGTAACTTCCCTTTATCTCATTATGCCTAGAGTTAGTACTTTTGATTACTGCTCTGAACAATTCATATTCTTCCTTTGGACACTCAGGAAATACTTGGCTACCTCATTTCATCCCACATTCCCTTAGTTTTTCATACTTTGCAATTCAATGGTTTCAAACATTAATGCTAAATAAAGACAACTTTTAGTTTATTGTTCACTGCATTGTGCAGCACATATATGTGTCTGCTGACTGATGAGCAGTGAGAGAAAAAAGCTAAATGAAGTAGGCAATATTTTTACATCCCTGGGAAAATATACTATTGGAAGATAAAACCTGCTACCAAAGCAATGGGCCAGGGAGGTGTTGGAGGAGAGTGATGCATAAAGGAAAAGAACATGAGCTTTTATTGTGATTCTACTTGGGCAAAGTGCTCTACTAGTCACTTACATACATTATCTCATTTAACCATGTCAACCCAAGGAGTAGGAATTATGACTCCAGGTTTCCCAATCAGGAAAGCAATTCTCCTAGGCTTTTTCACTTCCATACAGCTAGTCATGGAGCTGGATTATGCACCACTTCTTTTTATAAACTAGCTAAAAATAGCATTTTTTTTCATCTCTCCCTCCTTCCTTATCTTTCTTCCTCCTTCTCCTTCTTCTCATGGTACTGTATACTTTATCATGCTGTCGGCTCACCTATCAGTGGGGAAAGTGGCCAGAAGATTCTAAGGTATTAGCATGTTATCTTTCCCTAAGGAACCTGTGGCTCAAGCTACAAAGTACAGATTGCCAATGGATGAAACCCAGGAGATTATTTGGTTCCTAGATACTAATCTGTACACTTTGCTAATCTGTACAGTTCTAGATACAGTCCCCTCATTTCACTGCAAAATCAACGGTGCCTGTCCTGCATTTTCACTTTTCCATCCAGCTACACTCCTGCAGCCAGGATTCTAGCCCCAGTGAGAGCACCCTTCCAAAGCACCATGGGACAATCTACACATATCTAGTGCAAGGAAACCCAGCCTGGTGGCCTTGCCTGCTAAGTGAGGCAGTCTTCATCTGACAGCAGACTTGCATTCGATGAAGATGATCTACACAAAGTGAGAAGGCACTGTAACCTGAGGCATAGGTTTACACAACTTTGAATTTGGCACAGTAACATTGTCTTACTCTGGGAGCATTCTCTAGGCATAATCCTATCTAAATGTGCCCTGTTATTAGATATGGAAAAGAAGGAAAACACTTACATTGAAGTATTAGAGAGCCTGCAGACCTGGAAAGAGCAGGTAGCAAATGCCAAGAGGAGCAGCAGACATCCCCCCGAACCTACTTACTCCAAAGTCCTTTGTCATCATTGGAGCACCATGATGGAAGGCAGCCAGCATGCCCATGCTCTAGCCTGTGGGAACACAAAAGGTCATTTCTCCCTGGATTTCACATCACCAGAGATGATGGAGTAACCGTTCAGAGTCACTCCGTTCAGATCCTGCAGCTCTGTTACATCATCCTGGTGAGAACAGGAGCCTCTTACCATCATTCCAAAGCTCTAATGGGGGAGGGCCTGGGTTTAAACCCAACCCTTCAACTAACCAGCTTTATGTAGAACCCTGAGCGAGTTACATAACTTTTCTGTGCATAGGTTTTCAAGTAAGATAAATTAGATTAAGCACATATTATAGTGCTTGAATCACTTAATAAATGTTAGCTGTTGACATTTGCATTATTACTGCCATTTCTAATAAAAGAGCCATAGATGCTTTGATATTCTTTGAGAATGCTCCTCTGTTCTAATATATGAAGGAAGAGCAAACTATGGACCATGTGCCAAATCCAGCCAACCTTCTGTTTTTGTAAATAAAGTTTTACTGGAAAATATACATGCTCATTTGTTTACATATATTCTATGGCTGTTTTTGCACTACATTGGCAGAGTTGAGTAGCTGCCTAAAAGTGACTGTATGGCCTGCAAAGCCTAAAATATTTACTATCTGGCCCTATACAGAAAAATTTGTCAATACCTTAAAGATGAAGGATGCTCTATAATAAGATCAACATTAAGACACAAGTTAATTCTGTGGACAAAGATTTGACATTGTTTAAAAAAGGCCTAGACATAGGTGTCAAAAGACTGGGATTCAAGTTCCATCCCTGCCCTTCCCTCACTGGATAATGTATGGCAAATCATTGCAACCTAGGCTTCAATTTCTTGATTACAAAATGGAGGTAAGAATATCCAGATTGCATATTGTTAGTGAGGATTAAACAACTTACATTCAAGCCCTGTATACATACATATTTAAGTCCTGTAAGCACTAACTAATTAACTCATTTATTCATTCATTCATGTGACAGACACCAGACCAGATACAGAGGATTCAGAGTGAAAAAAATCAACATAATCTCTGGGTTTATGGAATTTACCTTCTGGTAGGAAAGACAGGCTGCTTGATACAAGATGTCTTTCCTAACTAATCAATCTTGCTACAGTTTATTTATAATATATCATATTTGAATTGTGAACACATATACTATAGGAAAGTGCCTTATACTTTATAATTCTACCTTTGTCACAGCCTGGGTCAGAGATACTAAGTTGTACATCTCTCAGTATTTAATTGGTTATTTGCTTTTATCCAAACAGTAGATAAGCTCAGTTCTACAAAGGAAGCACATTCACAGAGTTAGACAACTTGTCTGGTGAATGTGACACACAGAGATGTCCAATGGATGATTTGAGCCTTTGTGGATTTAGAAAACCAAGTTCAACCAAGCAAAATGGTGCTCTGTAAGATAAACTCACAGACCAAATACAAATACCAATGAATCCAGCATGGACTTGTAAAACCCAAAATAATACCATCAAATGTTTTTCTGATTTTTTTTTAACTTTGGTTTTCTGTGTTTTTGTTTTGTTTTTTCAAATTTAATAGCATTACTTCCTGATAAATTGCAAGGAAGAAACAGGCAATATTATTCTGATTTTTAAAATGTTCACTTCCAAATCATGTTTCAGTTAAATGACAAAGAACAGTTTATTTGTTCTAATTCTAAGCCAGTGTTCCATGATGCTTTTATATGTAAATTTATCTAGAGTAAATATGCATTAAGAACACATCACTCCTCACTAATTTTATTAATATTTCTTCCACTGTAGAAAAACTAGTTACATGGTAAAACTTTGTAATCTTGTATGAGATCTACCAATTTCCCTATTACAAGGGAATCACTCTCTTAAAAATAAGAAAGTTCTCAGATGCTGACCAATCTAGAGGCGTGTCTCCCAAGTCAGTCATCTGACCATGGGTTTTACGCCTCATGCACAAAGGGACATTCAGTGCAAAAGCAGTAAATGAAAACTAGAGGCTGTTGTCAAATTGTCAGCCATTATGCTCATATTAATAACCACTGCAGCTGTCTGAGGCTCAAATTAGCATCTCTGAGACAAGTTGAACACTTCCAGCATTATTTAGAGCCATTTCAAAGAGAACAGCAAAAGTTTATGTTGAGATCTTTTGCTAGATGGACTTTAAAAGAAAAATCTCCTCAGAAACCTAAACTATGCTTTTTTGGGGGGTGTCAACATTGGCATACCTGATCAATCCTCATTTCCAATTAACTAGATATTCCAAACCTGGATTTGCAGGCACATTAACTTATGCACACTTGTGCTCATGTGTGCTCATGTAAATCTTGTAATCTAAAAACAGAAGAGTGCTTTCCCTTGGTGAGGTACGCTTCTCACTTAGTGGACAGCCCAACTGAGCAACATTATTGCTGACTGCTCACCCTGGCATTTAAAGGGAATAATAATTTCCAGCAAAGACAATAATTGAGGTTAGAGCCAAGTGAGTTTATCTCTGAGTCTACAGGGCTGAGGAAGAACAGCATCCCTCCGAAGGAACTGTTCCAAACACATAGTAACTGCCGAGAAAGTGAGCCTATCTTGGGATTTGAGAAAACCTGTGACTTGATACAGATGAGCTGGTAGTAAGTCAGTCATTGTGTCAACTGGCCCAGAGGGACCTGGCAGTGTTGACTTCACAAACTGCATGGCTAGGATTCTTCAGATGGCCTCCTGGGAGTTATATGGGGGAAACTTTCCGTGTGAAGCTCCTGAAATGAGCTTCCTGAATTGCAGAGTGGTAAAACACAGCCCAATAGCTAGGAATAAATGAATTTATTTACCTAATAAGGAGGGACAGGTAAATATTTTATTCAAATGGCACGTTCATTTCCTCCCTCACAGTTTCAGTGTAACTCTTTAAAGTCCTAGGTAATCAAGTAGATGAGTATGGTATTCCAACATTTCCTTCACATTATGCTTTTGAAAAACACCCATATCTACTACTGGGAAATCAGAAGTCCTGGGTTCTAACATCACTTCTGTCCTCATTACCTTTGTCCACCTCACTGGGGTATTAAGAAAGCAAGTGGATACTATATATAAAACTATTTCAAAGCATGTATTTATTTATTAAACATTTATTAACACCCTACTATGTACCTAGCATAGCCACCCACATTTCATCCAATCCTCAGAACAATGCAGTAAAAGAAATAATATTACCTCAATTTTCCAGAAAATGAGGCTCAGAGAAGTTATGTTACTTGCCTGCAAATAATACAGTTATGGCATGAAAAGTTGAGATCCAAACGCAGACCTTTGCAGACCAAGTCTAGGTCCACGTGTTCCTATATCACACTGCCTCTAAAGTTAGCCTATTATATTAAAAGAATGCTAAGACTTAAATGTGTTGTTTCAAATTCCAAGTTAGCAGTTGACATCAGTGCTTTAGCACAGGGGACCCTAATATGTTGCATGGGATAAGTTTCTTTTCATTTGCTTGGAGCTGGGAGGGCTGGTGCTCACAGAGAGCTGGTCAGTGGCATGGGAGAGGGTGATGCTGCTCCTGCAGGCACCTCCCTGGGATTTTCCACCCAGAGGGAGGGAACAGCAATGAAGAAGATGGTGATGGAGCGGGCTTGGAGCGCTCCCGTGGAGGCTGCAAGATTCATTTGTAGCTCCATATCTCCTAATCAGGAACCTTTCCTTTCTGTATAGTATGGATTGTAGGAATTTTATGGAGTCTTAGTGGAAAAGTTTGGAAGAAGCTTTACCTGGTATCCCTTCAATTTCAACATGTAGGAAACCCCCATTTCTGAAGTAATGCCAGCATGGTTGCAACTTAAAATCATTGAGTATATTCATCCCATACAGGTAACCAAGGGTACTTAGTTACATATTGTCCCAGCTCCCACACTTCAATAATTTCCTTCTCATTTTCCAACAGATGATGATATTTCCAACTAATGTGCACAACCCTAAGGCCACAGAAGAGTCTGAGTCAAATGATTCTATCTAGTAACAAGAGTCAATCTCAAAAGCCAGCTTACCCAAAGCCTTTTGTGTGCATCACACACACACACACACACACACACACACACACGTGTCTATATCCACTATGCAACCTCCCCTCTATATCCCTGTTGCCTTTCAGAACCTTATTTCAGGGCTGGAAAATCAGCTGACATAAGCTCAACATAAAACGCAGGTCCCAGAATGTTGGATCACCAGGCTCTCTCTCCTTCCCCAGAGCTGGCATCTGAAGGCCCAGTTCACCACCATCAGCAAAGAGGCCGCCATCCAGGCAAAGGCCCTGCTTCAGCATCTTAGCTGTTGTGACCCTCGTTGGGAGGGGAAGAGCTGCCATGGGAAACAGCTCCATTCCTTTATAATACTGTGACCACAGCCAGAGCCAGAATCTATTTTGATTGACTTTACTCCCCAGCAATTCAATGAAACATTTTTTTCATGTTCTCCCATCTCCAGGGATTTTCCCTTACAACCTTTATAAATGTGAAACAAGACAACTTTGGACCACACACCTGTGGGATAGAGCTGGAAGTGGATAAAATAATAAATTCCATTCACTCAGAAACAGAAGAATTTTAAATATCATATGGAATTAATGTGCTTGGATCACAGACAGCTACGGAACTGAAGCCCTAAATCCTCTTTGCCTTATCTCCTCCCTTTTCTTTTCCCTTACATATAGAAACAAAATCCAGAGTGTGCAGATGAGGGGTCTCTTAAAATAAACTGCTTAAGTCAAATTCCATAATGCTCAGGAACGACTTTGGAGAAATATAAAGAGGAAGGAGATATGGCCAGGTCCAGCCAGGTATGGGAAGCCCTATGAATTCTCATTAGTGATGATAATGAAAGTTAATCCAGCCCCTCCTGACCTCATTTCCTCCTGTTATCACTACTTCTCCTCTCCTCTCCTCTCCATATACTTATCTCTATGATCCTGCTCCTGGATCCAGGCAACCTGACCCCATATATTTCTTCACTGCCTCCTTGGAATTAGAGTTTCCATTTAAAAAATCATGGCCCAGTTCCCATTGGCCATAAAAGCTCATGAAGAACTCAAACTATTCCTAGTTGTCTTAGTTTGTTAAAAGCTGCTGGGAGCAATATACCAGAAATGGGTTGGCTTTTATAATGGGAATTTATTAGGTTAAAAATTTACAATTCTAAGGCTGTGAAAATGTCCAAATCAAGGCATCAATGCTGTCTCACCAAAGTTGGGCCACTGGCGATTCTGGTCTCCTGCCACACAGTAAGACACAATGATGGCTCTGCCGTGGTCTCTGCTTTCCGCTCCAGGATTACTTTCTCCCAGAGATGAACTGTGGGTGACCAGGCATATGGCTGGTGTCTCCCTTCTCCTCCAGACCTCTCTTTCAGCATTTCAGGGGCGTCTTTCCATGCCTCTGTGCTCTGCTGATTCAAGCCTCTGGCCTCCAGGATCTCTCTCTCAGCCTCTCAGGGTCTCTCTGTTTGCGGCTTTATTTTATTTTTTTTTAAAAGAAGCTTTAGATTACATAAATGTTACATAGAAAAGATAGGAGATTCCCATATACCTCACCCCTCCCTCTCCCACACTTTTCCCCTTTAACAACATCTTTCATTAGTGTGGTATGTTTGTTACAATTGATGAACACATATTGAAGCATTGCTACTAACCATGGACTATATTTTACATAATAGTCTACACTTTTCTCCACACAAGTTTATAGGCTTTGACAAAATATATAATGGCCTGTATCCATCATTGCAATGTCATGCAGGACAACTCCAATGTTTCAAAAATGCCCCCATGTTACATCTGTTCTATCCTCTCTCTCCCATTCTCTGGTAGCCACTGCCTTTGTATCAATGATATAAGTTCTTCCATTGCTAGAATAATAATAAGTGTACTTTGGTCCCTACTTGCATTCCTCCCTTATTTTGTTCATTCCTCAATCCTGAGAATTTGGGATGGTACTTCCCACTCTGTTTCTGTTTGAGAGGGGGCTTAGATCCCATGGCGCAGATGGATGAAACTGTCTTGCTTGCAGTTGTAGATACTCTCTGGTTTTGTTTTATTTTGGAATGCTATTGTCCATCATCATCCTTTTGTTAGTTGTCCTGGGAACTCCAATGAAATATAGAGAGTAGGTATTGCAACTCTGCCGAGATTCAGGCCTCACCCAGCATATGAACAGACCAAAGATTTAAGTCTCTGGGACATATATTTTACAAGTATAGTGCTAATTATAGGTTCAAATAAAGGGGTAGAAGAGTCACGTGTAGGTCAATTATAAATGAGTCTAACTCTTTTACGTTGGTGAGCATGTGTTCCAAAGTAAGGCCCACTGATAGGATGCCAATTTCCTGAGGTTGTCTGCCCTGCTTATAGTTTCTGGATGTCTCTAGAGCCCTTGGAAGCCCCAGTATTTGAGGCACTGTTTATTGTGGCAGTCCATGAGACATGCATAAGCATAACCTCTGGAATGACCTCCCGACTCACTTTGAAATCTCTTAGCCATAAAAATTCAGTTGTATTTAATATTTCCCACTTTTGGTCAAGGTCTTTTTCCAGATGCATTGCTAGTCAGTGCTTGGTGATAATCCCTCATTGCCAGGGAGGCTTATCCCCAGAAGTTATGTCCAATGCCATGGGGGAAGGTAGTGCACTCATATGCTGAGTTTGGCTTAGAGGCCACATTTCAGCAACAAGGTGGCTTTGGGGAGGTAACTCTTAGGCAATATATAATACTAGGCTAAGTTTCAGTTTCACAAGAAAAGGTTCATAAGTACAACCATCAATATCAAGGGCCTGGCTTAATGGTCTGCCTTGCTTCATTAAGCAGTGCCCATGTACTCAGAGGATTCTTGCTGTTCTATTAGACAATGTAGCAGGACTTCCCAGGATGGGAATTCAGTATTTTTTTGGTTTTTGTATGAGTCTCCAACCACTGAGACAATGCCCCATGACCACTTGAACTTATTCATATGTCTTAAAGGCATGCCCCAGGTAAAACCCTCCCCACACATCCCCCATCACTGACAACCCTCACCAGTGATCCTTCCCTGCCAGAGTTGTGACCCTTCTGCGATCCAAAACCTCCCCAAACCCAAAGCCAAAAAGTAAATAAAAATTAGAAAATAAAATAATAAACAAAATACAAAATGTAAAAAGTAAAAAAAATTTTTTCATTGAGTCTTTCATCACTGTAAGATCTATTATCTTTTAGGTACAGTGACAATTATTTCATCTTTTTTTTTTTTTTTTTTTTTTTTTTTCACTTTATCTTCAAAGATGCTTTTGGTTACAGAAAAGTCACATAGAAAATATAGGGGATTCCTATATACCCAACCCCCTTCCCCTCTCCCACTCTCCCGTATTAATAACATTTTACATGTATATGGTACATTTGTTACAATTGATGTACACATATTGAAGTATTGTTACTAACCATGGTCAATGGTTTACATTATGGTTTACAGTTTGTACCATACACTTTCATAGGTTTTGACAAAATGGCCTATATCTGCCATTGCAAGATCATGAAGAACAATTCCAATACCATAAAAATGCCCTATGTTCCATCTATTCTAGTTTTCCCTCTCTGTCCCCTCAGAATCTATGGTAACCACTAAGTTTCAATTTTTAAAGAATAAGGTTCATAGTTAGATGCAATAATATTGAGGGCTTGACATATTGGTCTGTTTTCTTTTATTAGGCATTGCCTATGTTCTTGAGAGTATCTTGACTCTCCAAATGAGAACACAGCAGGACTCCCCAGGATGAGAGTTAAATATTTTCTTGTTTATTATGTGGGTCTCCACCCACTGAGATAACACACTATGACAAGATGAACACTTTCATATTCCATAGAAGCATATCCCAGGTTCTGTGGCTTTTTCTATGTGCCTGCTGCTTTCAGTCTTCCATTTATAAAGGACTCCAGCAAGAGGACCAAGACCCACCCTGGGTCATGCCTCACTAAAGCAATCCAAACAAAGCACACACACATACACACAATCAAATCCAATCAAAGAGTCCTACAACCACAGGAATGGATGAGCTTCAAGAACATGAAATTTTATGGGATCCACAAAAAGCTTTAAACTGTCACACTAGTCAGTAACCAAATGGCATAGACGTTTCTTTTGTTCCAAGTGTTTACAAGGACTTAAGAGCAATTGGATTGGAACTGGATTTGGGGCATTTCCTTGCAACAATTTGTCACAGAAAAAACAAATGAAAATGTTTCCAAGGGATCCAAAGCTGCCACTTAGCCTCTCTGGAATTCTGTGCTGTCTAGCACTGACATTCAGGTACTGAGGACAAAAACTGATGGCTGTATAAATCCAAACAAATTCTTGTGGTTGAATAAGTATTCCATAGTGTGGGCAGGAAAAGGAGCTCTATAATGAGCTGTCTTCACACATACTTTGATTGATACATCTTTTTTTATTCTTTTCTCTACAAACTGGTCATTTGCTCCCAGGGCATCCATCTTGTCAATATAATTTAATGCCTATCAGTCTGGTGATGGAGAAAGTGATGAGATGTCACCAGCCCTTCCTTCTGAGTGGAAGTACAACCATGTGAAGAATAATTTATAGATCTGTAAATGAAAAGGTGGGAAAAATGGATCTTAAAACTGTAGCCACTGCTGGTCTCATGGGTAAAATACCTATAAACAAAATAAAGGCAGCTTTACTCAGGTATCAGAGAGAGAGAGAAATTTTGAGATGTGTGAGATCTTGTGGCTTTTGAACAGATGACCAAGTACCCTGGGATTTTGATGGATGAAGATTTATTCATCACCAATTTTTTCACTAATTTTTATCTACACCAAAACTATGTTTCTTTTAGAATAGCTAGCTCTTATAATTATTATAGATTGATGAGCTTCATCTTGAGAGCCTATTTCAGATAGGGTTGCCATTGAGAAGGGAATACAGTTAGGTTTAAAAATATATATTCGTTCATTCATTAATTCATTTATTTATTCATCTGTTCTATCCATTTATTTAACAACTGATTATCAAACTGAATGTTGCCAACTATTGTATTACAAACAAAAAAAAATGAATGAAACTGACACCTTTTTCTATTTCCTGGTAACAAATTATTATATATGGCAACAGGTGAATAAGAAGTTTTTTACAGATGGTCAACAAAATTCCTAATCATCTCTCTTCCATAATGCAGGTACTTCTTTTCTGATCAAGACTGTTCATAAAAATCTCTAATACTTGGTTGGGGCTGGAACCAAGGCTGAGATTAACCCACCAGCCTTCAGAAGATGGAACACAACTGAGGAATGAACTAGTCTTGGGATAGTTTTTAGCAGGTGATTGCAGTTAGATTTTTATTTTCACATAAAGCCTCCAATTTCATGAAGTTGTTTATGGAAATTCCAAGCAGCCTGTGCAAGCTCCTCAGCTTAGTCAAAGTTTCTTTGCTGAAACAATTCAAATATTTGTAAACTGAAGATTTTTAGGTGCTGTCCTTGAAGATTCTGGAATAGGTTTGGAGTAAAGAACTCAGCATTTTCAATTCCTCTCCTTTCCTCTTTTTCATTCTCTCTTTTTGCCTCTTTCTCATTGTCTGCATTTTATACCCCAATGAGTTCAAGGAATAATAAAATGAATCTCTCAATCACCAAATATTTCTCCTCACAAGCACTACTGAACATCAAAAATAAATGAATAAATAAAAAGATAATTGAAAAGCAAAGTCCAGTGATTCCCAGACCCGGTTGCACAGTAGAATCACCTGAGAAACATTTAACAAATACCACCCAGATCACTTAGATCAGACAATCTAACAGTGGAGCCTGGGCACTGTAAAGTTTTTAGCAACACAGGTAATAGGCAGACAGGTTTGAGAACTTTTGACATGGTCAAAAGTTCTTGACTGTACAAAAGTGGGTCTACAGTGTGCCCCTCTGTTCCTCACAAGGGTGATCCCAAGGTGGTGACAATGGGCAGCTGCTAAGGGGTGATGACTCTGTCAAGGCTGAGAAGCACTTTGGAAAGGGCTCCTAGACCTTTATCCCTCATTCCCTCTTCCACCCCTGTTCAGCATCCAGAAGCATCTTAGGCTACCATGTAAGACAAGCATCCTGCTGCTCAGCAGGCCATGGCCTCCAGGTCTCGCTTCTGGGGTCCTGGTCCTGACATTTTGCTATGCCTTACTTAGGCAGTCTATCCTGTCCTGTGTCTGTGTTAAAGGTTAGATAGCTTCTTGCACAACCAGACCCAGGGATTTTCCATTTATGTCCTTTAGGGGTTTTCCAGAAAATGCCTGGCCATGACATATAGCAATCTTCTTTCTCTCCTTTTCATTCTCTGGACTGTGCATTAAAGGACAGTCACAACCTATTCACTCTGCCTATCTAAAATTCAATGAATTATACCTCCAATGAATTATTCTTTATTATAATGAATTTTCCTGGATAAAGGAGTCACTCCAATCCTCCTAACAACTTTTTGACATTTTTACCACAAAGAAAAGAGAACTCAGAATTGTACAGTGGTCAAACAGAGCTATTATTGAAAATCCATTTCTTTTTATTTTCAATAGCTGTACCGTATTTCATTATATGCACTGGTTTAATTAACCAGCACCATGCTGAGGAAGATTTAGGTTGTTTCAATATTTTACTGTATTCAAAATCATGGAATGGATATGTTTCTACATATTCTACATATATATGTTCTAGTATACCTATAGGACAAAGTCTTAGAAGTGGAATTTCTGAGATAAAGTGAATGTGCTTTTATAATTTTGAAAAATGGAGCAAATTGTCTCGCTCCCACCAATGGGAACTGAAATGGCCTGCTCCTCACCAACCAATGCAGTATCAAACCATTAATCTTTACCATTCTGATGCATGAAAATGGAATATCACTGGAGTTTTAATTTGCACTTCGCTCATTTTGAGTGAGGTTGGACATATTTTCTGGTTAAAAACTCTTTATTGTCCTCTGAACTATTTCTTTATATCTTTTCTAATTTTTCTATTGGATTTTTAGTCTTTTATTATGTATAATAAATTAGGAAAATGAGTTTATTGTCTATGATAGATGATGCAAATACTTTTTCTCAGCTATTCCATTTTGGCATTATCTGTGGGTTTTCCCTTGTAGATTAAAACATTTATTTCAATAAATATATTGATAGCTTTTATAATTTCTAGATTTTGGGTCATACCTAGCAAAACACTTCCTTCTCTGAAAATATATATGTTTTCTTTTAGCACTTCTCTGCTTTCTTTCTTTTCCCCATTTTTTTACTACATTTGCTGAAGAATCTGTTTTTCTCCCACTAATAAGCAATGCCACCTTTATCATATACTAAACGCATTTTGGATATTTGGGTCTATTTCTGGAGTGCCTTTTAGTCCCTTAATTTCTCTATTGATATACCAGTACCACACTATTTTAATTACTGTCTTTTCACAATTTACTGATTGGACTAAGCCTAAATTATTACTTCTATTGCATAATTTTTCCTGGATATCATTGCTTCCATATGAACTCAAGATCACTTTACCTAGTTCTAAAAAATATCTAATGGTAATTTGATTGGGATTACATTAAATGTATACATTAAATTAAGGAAAATTAATATATTTATGAGTCTTTCCAAAAACAAGGTAAGTTTTTTTCTTTTATTCAAGTCATAGTTTGTATCCCTCATTAGCATTTTAAAATGTTCTTTACACAAATCTTGCACATTTTTTGTTTAAGCCTAATCTTTAATTACTTTGTTTTTAATATATTTTGAAAGAGATCTTTTCTTTCTTTATGAAAGATTGGTTGGAATTTGTATATATGAATTGATTTTTGTGTTTTCATTTCATATTCAGTGTTATTTTCCAGGAAAGATGACTGGCCCTGAGACTGAGCAGTATAAAAATTATTAGGGGAATAGGTAGAAAAGAATACAGATATGTTTGCCAACTCATAAATATCAGATTTCTCCTTTCTACCTTAAATCTTAAAAGCTATTATTCTAGGACCAAGGCAAGGAAGTTTAGATGATGATCATATTTTACCAACCAAAAATATAAATCGATTCCAAAACCTTTAGATAAACTGAAAGATTGCAGCTCAGTAATCAAATAAGCAATGCAGAGTGGTTAGACCAGCATTCAAAACCTTCTCCTAGCAGATCTGGCTTCCTGGTCCCCTCACTCACAATACTCCTTTGCATGGCCATGTGACCACCAGACCAGTCATGGCAGACCCCTTGCTGGGTCTGATAACCATCGCCACTGCTTGCCACGCCCACAAAGTCACACTTGGCTACCACTGCTTCTGGTACTTTGCCTACAAGACGGTCCTGCCATCTCTTTTCAATTCCAAATCTTATTCTGTCTTTGAAAACCTGTGTGTTCTCTACGAACCATTCATGTACCAGCACTGTCTACAGTCTTCTCCCTGACCCTACTTATTAATTGTAGCATTCACCTCTAAATTATTACCTGATTTCAGAGTTGGACAACCCAATCTTAAGTTCCACCTATGCCACTTACTTGTTCTATCATCTTAGATAAGCTCACTAACTTCGTTGTCTCCTATATATAGTGAGAATAATAAGAAACCCACCTCTCACCCATGGTCAATATTAGGAATAAGTACACAAATATGTTAATGGAAAGTGGTATCCAAATATCAAATATCCAGTATAAGGAATCAGGGTCACATTGTATGTATAGACTAGCAAGACATTTGACAAAGCGAAACAAAAAAGCCCTTCCCCTCCTCCTCTGGGAGGGATTCTGAAAGGGATAGGAGGAAAGAGAGTCCTTGTTCTTTCATTATTCAAATGATAGTGTCAGTCCGACAATGGGCTGCCCTTTTCCACCAGGAAGAGCAGACTTTACTCCAAGGGCCAGCGTGAACCAATCACAAATGTCGGCTGGATGCCGTGTTCAGGAGTCTGAGGACCCCTTTGGGTGGGGAAGGCAGACTGCTGGCATCAGTTAGTAATGGCAGCTCTGGCACAAAAAGAGATGGTATAACAAAAGGCACACGTAGGCTTTCTGCCCTCAGCTTTGCACCCCGATTTTGGGAAAACAAAGGGTTGACCCACCACCACTATTGCTTCTAGAGTTTTCTCAAATCTCTCTGTTGCTGTTAGTCTATGTCTTAAAACCTATTTTCATTCCATCTGCTCCCTCCATATCCAATTAAAAATATAAGTCACCCTCTTGGGGAACTCATCTGAATGGGCACAATTTAGTCACCTCAACAATTATCTATTTTCTGTGCTGGAGGGATGGAAAACCAATAGCATTTATTAAATGCCCACTGCATGCCAGGCACTGTATTAGGCTCTCCATGAGTTTTTGCATTTCATCGCAAAGCAGATATTACTCTGCTCATTCTATAGATGAGGAAATTGAAATTATTGAGTCAAATATGTTCCCCTTGAACCTGTAGAACTCTTTTCATTACAGTATAATGTTCCTCCCCCAAGGAGCCACTGACTGTTCTTGACCCACTGTTCTACAGCAAACCAAAAGGAGCCTCTTGACTGTTGAGTCAGCAGATATACAAGTCCCCTACCTAGGAATAACAGAGCAATCTCAAAGGCCTGAAACTTTCCGACATGCCCAATAGGAGTGTTAGTAATCTTTCTGTTGTCTTCACAGAAAAGAGAGAGACTGCCAACTCAGAACAAGCCTTGGGAACTTTGCAAGATTTTTCCATGATCTAAATTTATACTGCAGGAGCTGCTAACAGTTATTTTATTTAAGGCACTCTGGATTGCAATCTCCTTAGTTTCATTACTCCCAATTAAGCTTATGTATGCTCACAAAGCATCATTACATGATTTAATGACAGAGCATTTTGAATTAATTATATGCCGACGTTTTATAACATTCTAGGTGCCTCACACTAAAATTGGCACTGCATCTTATAGATGTATAAATGAGGGTAGAAATGTCATTGAAGTTCCACTCCATGAATGATCCCCTGTTTGAGGTAAAATATATATGTTACTACATTTTTTTAAAGATTCTGTGATTTAATACTTACCTACTTGCTCTGAGAAAACATTTAACTGGAAAGAGACACCCGCACATCTCAACCTCATGAAACTGAGTAGCCTGAATAAATTAAATCATATTCAGATATTTATTAATTTCTTTCCATTTGCTGATTATTGGTGATGGATGCAGTTAAAGGTAGGTCATCATTCCACAACGGCCACAACTAAATTTGAAGCAGGGAGGTTGCTAAGGCTCTCAAAATAAACACAGAGCAATTCATTTTAGCTGGAGTTAATTCCATGGTGAATCAAGTGAGAAAAATACTCACTCTCCCTCAGGCAAACGAGGTTACTATGACCCCTTCCAAGGTGTTAAGTGGTTCCTGGAAGTAAAATTTTATGTAACATTTTATTGTATATTACTCCCAGAGTGTTTTGCACTCACAAAACTGTGAAGGCAGATTCCTACTCAGTCTACTCTTTCCCCTCCAGCCCCATTTCTAGGATCTGGTTCCCTGCATCTCAAATTTGCAATTCTCTCATGCCACCTGTTTCAGTAAGGTTCCCCAGAGAAACAGAACCAAGAGGGTGTGTGTGTGTGTGTGTGTGTGTGTGTGTGTGTGTGTAAAGAGATTTATTACAAGGAATTGGCTCACATGAGTGTAGGCGCTGGCATGTTTCAACTCTGCGCAGCTGGTGGGAGGCCAGAAATTCTGGAAGGAATGATGTTGTCATCTTTAGTCCTCATCTAAGGGGAGGTCAGGGAGGAGTGTAGGGTGTAGCCTTGAGGTAGAATTCCTTCTGATCCCTGGAACCCTCATTACTTGCTCTTAGACCTCCAACTGATTGAATGAGGCCCACCCACATTATGGAGAGGAATCTCCTTTATTTAAAGTCAACTGATTATAGGTACTAATCCCATCTACGAAATACCTCCAAGTAACAACTAGGCCAGTGTTTGACCAAACTGGATACTTTAACCTTGCCAAGTTGACACATAAAATTAACCATCACATCACTCCACCCTCTACCCTCCCAACCTCCTTATCCTCCAACCCCTCCAACGCCTCCTCAAGCCACTCCCAGAAATAATTCACTGAGGCTTGGCCTTCCTGCATCCCAACCCCACCATCACAACTCCTCTGTCCTGTGTACTATTCTTTCAGAATAGTACTAACTATGACCAACATGCTGTAGCTAGTTATAGATGGCTAATGATAGATCAATGTACTACATTTCAACAAATATCTTTAAATAAAAAAATATTCATGGATTGACTATTTGTAAAACGCAATACTTGCTGCTAGTGAGATGTTGTCTTGCCCTTCTTTTATTTTTTTTCCTAGTCAAAATAACAAAATGATATCATGCAATGTGATCATCTTCTCAGTCTTGACTTCAAATGAATTTGACTCTCCAAAATTAAATCTACCTCAAAAGGACAATGATTAGCTACCAGTGTGACTATTAAAAAAAAAAAAAAAAAATGCCACCAATTCTGAAGATAAACTCCAAAATTGCTTTAATTGAAAGGATGTAAGCTTTGGCACACTTGGACAGATATGGGCTCAAATCTAGGCTTGCCAAATGGCTAATATTAGGTAATTCTGCAAATATTTGTAAGTCTCAGATTCCTCATTTGTGTAAAGGGGATGAAATTATCTACCTCATAGATTCAATAGACAAGATTAAATGGCGCACAGAAGCTTCTGAAATTATGCCCTTGCCATCTTAAGTAAGGGTAAAGTTTCTTAAGTGTCAACCCTCTTTTGCACAATTGAATTTTGTTTAAACAATAAAAAGAAAAGGATATTTCTTTATTGTCATGCCTCCTACAGGTGACCAAAGACCCATACTTTGGCAATCTGCCACTTAACTGCACATTTGAAAAATAATTAACTGATCTGAAAGCTCCCCACAGAGCAGAACAGCTGGTCTTCTGTGAAACTCTTCATGCCCATAAATATCAGATCTGAAAGATAACAGTGGAATGTCAAACCTACATCCCAGCTCTCCCGTGGGTGAATCTAGGTATGGGCAGCTCTCTGCTTTCAAGTAGGAACCAAACTCTTTTTAACGATGCTCAAGGACAGACTGCTGGAAACCATGCTTGTGCTGAGTGCAAAATATAGACTTGGAGTTTTTGGACACAGTTTCAACCACCAAGAGAACTAAATAATATGAGGACCAATTATTCTTAACGACTTTATGGGGGAAGAGCTGCTTTTCCAAGGCATTCCAGGGCACGGTCCTGTTATGTCTTGCTACTATCTAGAGAGCTTACCAGGGATTGCTGGAATCTGTTTGAATCTCAGTTCAACTCATTATTTGGGGGCAAGTTGTTTAAAATGCTCAAGGCTCAGTTTCCACATTGGGAAAGTAATAAGCACCTCATATAGCTGTTATGAAAAAGTTTCAGAGTGATTAGGTGGTGAGACGACATAATAAACCTGTTTAAAGCAGTGAATTCAGCCCTTGGCACACAATAATACTCAGCAAATTCTAGTTTCCTTCTTTCATCTAGCCCTCAGATTGAAGAATGATCTTACCTATAGCCACATAAATTTCCATCCATTGATATAATCTTAGAGGTACCAAACAACTTTCTGTTTCCCAGAAAAACAATCTAACAACACAGGACTGATCTGTTGAGTCTTCTCACCAGAGCCTCAGCTGACTCATTCATTTCACTTAAGGAAGGTTCTGAGTACATCCCCTCCTCAGAGACCTCTTCCCTGATGACCCTGTCTAAAATAGCTCCCCTTATCATCACTTTTGATCTCTTACCCTACTTACTTTTCTTTATGGCACTTACCACTACCTGAAAGTACATTATATATGTATTGGCTTATTTCCTGCCTTCCCCCACTAACAGGGAGGCAGAGTGATGGCAGAGACTTTGACCAGCTTGTTTACTGCAGTTCTCCCAGCAGAGCATTTATTAATAGAAGAGTACCTGAACACGTTTGGCAGGTAATTGGTAAATATTTGTTGAATAAATGTGTAATGATATCTTAAATTCTACAACCAGTCTTAATTTCTTTCCCTTAATGCTTTATTTATAACAAAAATCACCATTTATTAAGTATTTACTCATCCCCCTTGGACAATTTATATGTAAATAATACAATGTAATCTTCTCAACATCCTTTATGATATAGGAACAATTATGATCTCCTAAGGAAACTAAGGGTTAGGGAGGTTAAATAATTTGCCCAAAGGCAGGACAGATGGGGTTCACCTTAGACAATTTGACTGTAGAATCATATATATCTACAATTTCTTCCCATACGCTCCTGTTTCTACACTTAAATTGTACTGCAATTTGAACTGACTATTTTATGCTAAAATGCAAATATTTCTGGGAACAAGCAACATCTTAAGCTGTTGTTAGGCATTTACCTTCTTTGGCGCCTGGTAACTTGGAAATAGGGTTGGGAAGAGGGACGATTTGGATCTCTGAGCACCTAAAATGGGAAATCGTAGGACCAAGATAACTAGGATACTAGCATATAAGACTGATGAGATATTGCAGCAAAAGGCTCCACCTTGCAAGCATTACACATTCAGAGCCCTCTTCTTCCTTAATGCTAAGATGTTTTTTCTTTGCAATTTAGCATCTCCAGGACAGCACAGCTCTGGGGGATTGGTGGTTTGACAATACCTCCCTCCGGTGTAAAAGAAGTCAATCAGACACGTGATGAGAAATTGCCAGAGAATTTTTTTTCTCCAGTGTCATTTCTTCGTACGTTAGTGAAAATCTAGGAAGAAGTGCTGGCTAATTGAATTTGAGTATCATCTGTGCAATCACAGCATACAGCAGCTCCCCATAGGACAGAACATAGCCAGCAGGTCACTATGATCACAGCAGCTAGGACACTCAGAGGCTTAGCAAAGGAAAGAAGTATAATAAGTCACCAGCTTGGCTATACACGTAGGTAGGGAGGAAGACTCCTTCATGGTGTAATTTGAGAGGCACCACAGGCTGCTTATTTCAAAAATCTCTGACTTAAGTCTTGGTCTGAGATTTCCCCATTAGTGTCATTTCACTTCCAGGAGGAGACTGTCTCCAGGAGTCTCCCTTGCTTGAGAAGGCAGGAGGGACATATTAAGCTTGGATTAGCTAGCTGTTAGCATAGTAACTAGTAGCAAGGCCCTGAAGGGATGAAATACTGGGCAGGTAAAATTTCATGAGGAGGGAAAGGTCCAGAGTGAGAGGTTAGACAAGGTGGCACCATAATTGGTAGCCCTGGGCAGCTATGGGGCAATCATCTATAGCAAAAAGTTACTACTCATTTTAGTCATGTACAATCTTAAATTTCTCCACCAAAGTTAGCCATTGCTTACCTTGAAATGATTGGCTCTCTCTCCCCGTAACAATGCAGTTTTTAATTCTCAGTTTTCCTCATCTTCTACTCTATTTCTGGGACAAACATAATTTAATTTTCCTGTCCAATAAATAAATAAATAAATCAGAATCTACCTCTAGCCTGTATATGGAATTCAAAGAAAATTGACAAGGTATCATGATCTTTCTTCCAATGTTCCCAGTTATTCATCAATTTTCACCTGAGACAATGGATTGTAGGAGAGAATAGATTGCAGATAATTTAAAAATTGAATTTTAAGAAAGTCATTATCCTTCAAATGCAAAAATAAATCTTATAAACATAACATCTTAGAGCAGGGAGGAATTTAAAGGTCTTCTAATTTCATCCCCTTTTACAAAGGAAAGTGCTAAGAGCCAGAGAGGTTAATTATATCCTATAACCTCCTAATCACTCTGTCATTTCTCATTATTGCTAGGAAAAAATCCAGGAATTCCCAGTGCCCTCTATTTGTGTACCCTGAAAAATCAGTTTGCATATCAGCAGGAAATGTCAGCATCAAGGGCAAGAATGTTCAATGAGTTCATAATAAAAGTAGTAACTGGGGACATATATTGAATGCTTGCAACGTGTCAGGCATTGGCCTAAATGCTATACAACCTGTATCTTACTTAATGCCCACAATGGTCCTGTAAGGTACATTTACTCCATTTCAGACATGAGGACATCGGAGTTGAAAGAAATTAAGACTAAAACTCTGACTCAAAGTCATTACTCCCTACCATAATTCTCAACCATCTCCTGGCTATTTCCATGTCTCACTTTCTTGAAAGAAAACCAGGAATCAATAATTAACTCTATTCATCATGCCTCCCTCTGACAGCTAATGCCATCCCTAAAGCAAATCACCCAACTCCAGCCATCCAACCCCATTCCCTAAAAATTCACTTTTTAAAATACAATTTTTCTGACTATAAGTTGAAATCATATCCATTGCACAAAATTTTTAAACACAGACAATATAAAGGAAAAAATTAAAATATCCTGTAATTATGCCAAGGATCGGATTCAGGGAAATCTATTTTTTTCTTATCTCAAAGACTGCTGTACTCCTTAAAAAGAATCAGCAATAGCCTCTACTATTTTCTACATGTTTCATTTTCCTCAGGAAAATTCACATAATGAATGGTCACCATCAAATACTGTTTACTGTTTAGTTCATTTGTTCAACTTGGGCAATATTGCTTGAATGTCTACTCAATGCCAGGTATTCTGCTAATTGCTTGAACTGGCAACTAATGGTTATTAGTTCATTGATGGTTAAAGATAGGCTGTGGTCCTGTGTACGTGGAATTGACAGACTAATTCTCCAAAGGAAGTTTTCAAGCTATTCCACCTTATCAAGCTTCTGAAGATATAGATGCTTTTATTTCATATGATAGAAGGAAAACTGATGTGAAGACAACAAATATCTAAACTGACACAGGGCAATTACAAATTCTTTAAAATCAGAGGTCTTATGATCCCTTAGCATGGCAAGTATCTCTCACATGCTGGGATTTTATGAATTTCCCTCCTTAAAAAGTTTTCCCATCCAGGACATAAGACAACCTTTCCTTGGCGCTATACTGGCACCCTTACCTGTAGCGGAATTAGGAATGGGCCCTTGTGCTTGGAATTCCTTTAACATGGACAAAACTGACACTCGTCATACAGAGCTAAGGCTGATTGACATTTGTGGCTAGAGCTCATTCTAAACGACACAGGACAGGACCTTCTTTCCTAAGAACAGCTTTTTATGGGAATGAGGCTTTGGGAAAACTGAAGGTTGTGGGGATGGAGGAGACACTGTATAAATCAGCCAGAGGCTCTGTCTTAGTCTCCTAGGGCTGTTATAACACATTACCACAAACTAAGTGGCTTAAAGCAACACAAATTTATTCTCTTTCAGTTCTAAAGTTCAGAAATCTGAAATGGGCCAGCAGAACTGTATTCCTTCTGGACACTCTAGGGGAAAAACTGTTTCCTTGCCCTTTTCCAGCTTCCACAGGTCACCACATTCCTTGGCTATTTCCCCGCATCACTTTGGCCTCTGTTTCTATTGGCACATCTTTGCTGGCTCTGACCTTCCTGCCTCTCTTATAAAGTCTCTGCGATTACACTGGGCTCACTTGAGTGATCCGGTCTAATAGCCTCATCTCAAGAATCTTAACTTAATCACACCCACAGAGTTGCTTTTACCATGTAAGGTAACAGATCACAGGTTCCAGGGATTAGGATGTGGATGGCTTTGGGGGGTGGGACTGGGATAGGGGCATTATTTGGCCTGCCACAGGCTCTAAAGACAGCTGAGGCTGTCTGCAAGAAGGATTAGAGCCCTCCCACATTATTTTCTCTCTCCTCTCCCCATGAACCCTTCTCCTGACCTGCCACTCATTTCTTTTCACCTGGCTCAAGGGCTGCACCACCTTTTCTGGCCTCTTCATTCCTCCCACTGGCCACAGGATATTGGCAGCAGAGGTCTGTCACCAGCTACTTTTCCTTATTCGTTTCACCAGAAAGAACTCTTAGCAGCCCAAGGAATTCTTGGGGAAATGGCTTTGTGCTCAGACTGGGCCCTTAAAGGAGATTTAGTCATTGAACATTTATGCTAACCATTTAATTGCAAATTTCTGGTTGCTTAATTTGGGGAAGATGAACTTAGGTATAGGGGTCTGTTTAACTTGAGGAAGTTGAGCCTAAGAATAAAGTTCTCTTCTCTCTGGCATACATTATATATGCATTTTTGGTAACCAAGGCAAGCATTTCAATGTCACTAGAATCTTACCAATTTCATAGAACCTAGAAAAAAATATCATAGCTGACCTGTTTTGCCTTCCCCCATAGGTTGAAAACTCCTTAGCAGAGGGAAAAAGAGTCTGAGACTGAGTCTAAAGCATAGACTATTACTTTGATTCTGGTGTTGTTCCAGCAGAAGGAAATCATCCCAAAACAGAGATGGCAATTAAGAGGAGTGCATAATACCCTTACCATGCCACACCCAAGACAGACATCACTAATCAATCAAGGACTGTTCCCACAGAGCCTGAATATGGCCTGAAAACCCTTACCAGCTAAGTGCTCCAGCCAACCACTACTACTCCACTAAAGTTGGCAAGCAAATTGAGCTCTGTCTGTCCCTGTATTAGAAAGTCAATGTCCTGCTGTTTCCAGGCATTAAGGAAAATTCCTTCTACTGCAGTCCAGCAATAAAACCATCTGATGCCTAGAACATCATCTGAGCTCAATTTGTGGAGCTTGCAGAATGCTGGGAGAGGCTGACTCTAAGGTGAGGCAGTGTCTCCAGTCTCCCTATTTTCTGCTTGGAGACCTTAGATGGGAGTCCCACCTCATCCTGTGCCTCCAGCTCCTCCTCTGGAGATATGGAATAATGGGGGCTTCTTCCCCATTCCTCCCATGAGCCTTCTGTGCTTTCAACTCCTGCTTTAAATGTGTAGCCCCCACTCTCTGGTATCTGCTTTTTCTTAGTTAATTATCTGGCTCTCCTCCTCTTTTCATCCAGAATCCTGCTAGGCCCCCAAGAGCACTCTCCTCAGGGAGTACTTGGCAGTATTGTCAAACTCTTCAAAGGCCAGGAAGACAAAGAAAGGCAAGCTCATCCATCCCTGTCTCTTTCTTCCCCTTGTGGTTTCTAGTCACAATAAGCAGCCTTAGAGGTTATCAAACACCCCACTGTGCTTTGGCAGTCACTCATCCATTAAAGCCTCTGATTGCCTGGCGTAATTCTGTACTGGACTCCTGCTCCATAAACATGGCTTCTCAACTATTTTCAGGCGCTGGCTTGCTTTACACCAGGGCTTCCTAGGAGAGAGGCAAAACCCAGCTAAGTCAAACAGGTCAGTGACAGATGAGCCATGCCTATCAGAGCACGAAAGGGGGCAATGTGTGCTACTATGTGCTTACTAAGAGAAAATGATTTACAGGGCTGAGTCCCCACCATTTTAGCTAGGATCACAGGGAGATCTTTCACTTTGGACCAGGGTCATTTGGAGTCTGCAAAATCCTGGGAGAGGCTAAATCAAAAGAGCAGATATCTGTTCAGTCTCCCGATTTCATTTCAACGCTCTTCTCAGCCCCAGTCAATAATCCAGCTGCAAGCTCTGCAGCAAATCACATTCATTCCGCTTTGTGTCTGAGTCGCTGCCTTCAGTGGGGCAACGGGCTTTTTAGCTTGGATCCAAGCAAGCTGATTGCCTTCCTTCCAAGGTGCCCGCGAGGGAACACACGCCTGAGCGCTTGTTCTGCAGCGGCGAATACAGCAGCCCCGGGGTCACGCCGCGCCCTGCGCAGGAGCGGGAGCCGGCGATGCGGGAACCCATCGCGTTGTGACACTGAGCGCACAGCCACTGCGGCACCGCCGCGTGGAATGCGACCGAGACAGAGAAAGCAGCCTGCAGCCGCGGAGCCGAGAGCCTCTGCGTGGGAGAGGCTGGGACCCAGGAGGCAGAGGAGGTTAACCGGATGCTGAGAAGGCGCGCGGGGCCTTCCGGGCAGGTCCATGTGTGACTCAGCAGAGTTCAATGGCAAAACACTGAGGTGGAAGTCCAGAGCCCATGGCCCTACTCCTGGTACGGTTGTCATGTCACTTAGGTTTTGCAACCTTATGGTTCTTATATAGAAAAACCTAGGTGCTAGATCTTTATTTTCTAAAATTATTGTAATATTCATTTTGAGAAAGTTTTAAAAAATAGAAAAACACAAGAGTATAAAACTGCATACTCTCCAGCCAGAATAGACTACTGTTAAATATTTTGTAGTGTTTCTTTCGAGTGTCATTCTAAAAATATAAAGTACAAGAGATAGATATGGGCACCTCCCCCCTCACCCGTTCATTCAACTTCTACCCACCCCCTCCTCCGGGGGTAATAACCTATGAGAATTTAATGTGTTTCCATCCAATCTGTTTTTAGACTTTTACCTATATATAAACAATATGGAGAATATATTAGGGGTGCGTTTTATGTGTCTCATCCTGCACTTCTATCTGCAGTGTGTTTTTTCCACTCCATGTTGAGATATTGAGCTGGATATTGATGCTATTCTGTACAGACCTAGTTATTCATTTTAACCACTGTTTGGCATTGGATTCTGTGATTTCTAAGCCCCAACCTCAAGCGCCACACTGGGTGGTTCTCAACCTGCACATTAGAATCACCTGGGCACTTTTTAAATGTAGCTGCCAAAGCCCCATTCTTAGAGTCTGATCTCATTGGTCAACGGTTAAGCCTGGACCCAGCCTTTGTCAGAAATCTCCTTAGGTGATTCTCATAAGCAGCCAGGATTCCGTCATTCTGGGGAGGAGAATTGCAAATGCCCACCTGCCTCTCCTGGTAGATTAAACGCAGTTTAACATCCTCTTACAGAATTATGCCAACCAAAATGAATTTGCTAGGGATACTCCCTGAAACCTGCTGACAGCTGTGTCTGAGGGGTGACAAGAGTCTCTCTCCCTTTATCTTACTGCTTTAAAAATGTCATTTGTGGGCCTCATCAATTGGCTCGCCCTTCCTCTATTCCCTGGCAGAAATGGAGATGTTCCTATTGCAGAGAAAATTTCAGGGCAATGACCCCATCGGGTAAGGAGAGAACCACAGAGTGGAATATGAAGGGAAGCAGAATTACTCTTTTCACCATGTTGCAGCATGAGAGGGAAGACAGTACTGCCAGCTAATTCTTCATAGAACATAATAGACAGCCATGCACCCCACTCCCAACCCCCATTTGTGCTAGGCTCATCTTCCTCATGGAAAGGCACTTATTAAACTTCCATTTGTAGCTTTAGGAAGAGAGAGGAATCACACAAACCTGGACCCTGCCTTTTAAGGACCAATCTTTGGGACAGAGTTCAGGTGCTAAGGTGACCTTGACAGTATTTGTTATCCTTGTTCCTTTTCTCTTCCCTAATCTTTATGCTAGCCATAGAGGAAATTACCTGGGAAGAATAACAATAAGATACATTTTATTAATGTATTTGACAAATATCTAGAGTGCTTATTAGATGTCAGCCACAGGGCCAGGTCATGGGAACCACAAGGGTCCAACAGTCACAGACTCTCCCCTCCAGTTCAGGAGACAGGCCAGTGAACTGGCACCTGAGCACAGTGTGTATAAAATGCACGGCCACAGAGGGATGCACAGGATGCTCTGGGGAGGGGGAGAGAGAGAAAGAGAGAGAAAGAAATCACCTCCCTCTTGGGGTCTCAGGAATACTTCCTGGAGCAGTGTTGTCAGCAGGGAGCAGGCAGAGGCTTACCTGGAGAGCTTGTTAAAACCCAGACTGCTGCCCTGGCCCCTGAGTTTCAGATTCAAAAGGTCTGGAGTGAGGTCTGAGAATTTGCATTTCAAACAAGTTCCCAGAGGACTCTGACACTGCTGTCCAGAAAGCAGGCTGTCTGGAGAGCCGTGGCCCTAGAGGAAATGAAGCCCCAGCCTTTGCTGCTCAGGGTATGGGCTGCAGCTGGGCAGCATCACAACCTGGGCCTCACCTGGGAGCTTGTGAGAAATGCAGAATTTCAAGTCCTGCCCTAGGCCTATGGAGTCAGAATCTGCATTTTAAATAAGATCCCCAGGTAATACCTATGCATTTTAAAGTTGGAGAAACATATTAAACTACCAGTTCTCAAATTTGGCTGCATATTGGAAACAGCTGAGGAATTAAAAAAACTGTCTATGCCTGTATTCCTAGAGATTCTGATTTAATTGGTAGAGGATGTGTCCTAGACATCAGAAGTTTTAAATGCTCCCCAGGTGATTCTAATATGGAGCAAAATGTGAGAACCAGTGGCCTAAGCTAAATGCAGCCTGAGTAGGAGTTGGCCAAAGAAAGGGTCAGTGTTATAAGGAAGAGAATGTGCAAAGGCTCAGGGGCCAGAGGGAGCAAAGTTGGTTCAGTAACTGGAAAGGGGTTGGGGTTGCTCTGAGTGTAGAGTTAGAGAGAAAATGAACAAGACACAGGGCTAGAGGGTTAGGGAGGCAAGTGGTGGGAGACTCCAGAACCTAGGTTTTCCCTGATGGTTAGACACACTCAGACTGGCATTTTAAAAGTGATCATTCTGTTGGTTCTATGGAAATAAGCTTGAGGGTATGAGAACAATATGCCTGGTGTTAAGGCTGGGATTTCTTTGCAAAGAAACATATACTATAGCTCTTAGACAGAATTATTCCTTTTAAGGAAAACTCTTTAAACTAAAGATGGGAGCAAAAAGATGGAGATGGGGATGAAGAAAAACAGCGACATGCAATATATAAAACTTCACTGGGCCTCCATAGTTCAGTTTAACAAATACTAACAAATATTTACTGAGCTGTGTGTGTCAAGTCCAGTGCTGTGAGAGCAGAATCTAGCTCCCTGGTGCTGTCTTAGCAAAGGGTTGCTTTGAGTCTGGTTGAAGATTTGACAACCCTGTTAAATGGGAGGATCTGTGCCATCCAAGTCCACTTCAGCCCTCAGCTAAACCATCAAATGGCCCCATTCACGCTACAGCTGCAGGATTCCTGAGGTCATGCCAGTGGATGCCGGGAATGCAAACTAGGGCTCTGTCTGGGCTTCTGACACCCTGCAAGCTTTTAGGAAAAACAAGGGGCCATTTGTTAGGGGAATACCCACAAAGGCACCACAAGAGAGGGGATTGAATGCCCCACAGGATTCCAGGCCAAATGCAAAAAGCTGCCGTAGTCCCTGCCACCCCAGCCTGCGTGCCCTCACTTGCTGGCTATGGAGGCAGCCGGTGGGCTCAGCCAGCCCACTCAGGGTCCCTAAACAGAGTGGGGTTAGCAGCCCTTCAGGAAAGAAGTGGGTACTCCGACACCGTAACCCGCAAGGTGAGGACGGCTAGGCCAAGCCAAGGAGAAAATAAAGGCATCTTCTGCTGGAGTCCCCTAGGCCATACCTCCCAATATGTATCTGAGAGAAAGTTAGTAAAGAAAGGACACAGGCAGTGGAGTGGAATTCCCTTAAAAGGCTTAGAGAGCGCAGAGAAAAAGCAAACCCTTTCTAGATTATTCTTTTTGTAATCCAGTTCTCCCAGTAACTCAGATAATGTTCATTTGTCCCTGTAATTTGATTTTGCTACTATCACCACACATAAGGTTGCTTATGTCATCTCAAAAAGAACTATATTCAGGCATCACTTACCAACCCCCACACACCCTGGATATTGGAACTTTTACACATTGTGAAGTGATTTAGACCATGCAAAGAGAGCAGCAATTCTGGATCTCAGCTTATTTGACATCTTAGGCAGGATAATTCTTTGTTGTGGGGGGCTTGTCCTGTAGATTATAGGCTGTTTGGCAGCATCCCCAGCTTCTACCCGCTAGATGCCAATAGCATCCCTGAGTCCCTCAGTCGCAATAAAAAATATCTCCAGGCATTGCCAAATGTTCCCTGGAGGCAAAATTGCTCCACCATCCCTCCCATCCCCCCACTCCCACTTCTTCCCCCCGCCCCCCCCCATTGAGAACCACTGGTGTGGAGGGAAGGAAGTAGGAGTTTTAATATGAAATCCTTCAAGAGAACAGAAGGATTGATAGTCTTTGTTGCTTAGAATTAGCAGTTTCAAGTACAGGAAAGAAGCCTCAAATCCCCTTAGCCTTAGGTAGGACTTTATACCTTCAATATAAAATGAAAGTCCTATATAAAATTGAAATGGCAAGCCACGAGTGTGGTCAGTCAATTCAGTCAAATCAGTCCAACAGTTAAACTACATTCCATGGACATTGTCTGTGCTTTGACTCTGTGTTTAAAATTGTTCTAGGTGCTCGTACCTCCTGCACAGTTAGAATGATTTTATTAAACTGTAGTGCCCCAATTAACTGCCCCTGAGAGGGGTTTAATTGTGTTACACAGGAGGTATCATGAAGCTGCGGAATACATAAGCTATTTTCTGCTGGACTCTGAGATGGAAATGTTTACCATACCAAAAAAGTTTGCTAAGCTTCTCTCATTGTCATAGTACACAAAAAATGGCTGATCCTACGGACAAACTATACTGCTAAAGCAAATTCAGGTCTAAGAATTCAGGAGACAGAGAGACTTACAGCAACAAGAAGCTATCTTCCTTAAGAAGAAAAGCAAACAGGCTGCTTTTTAAAGAGAAGAAATTTAAATTCCCTACAAAAGGAGGAGATGAAGGCATGGCCTTTTGAACAATTTGAAAAATAACTAAGCAAAATGGGAACACATTCTCACTAGGACACAAACTCCATAAGGGCAAGGCATTTTGTTTCTCTTTTGTTCTCAGTGCCATCTAGGCCCATATCCCCAATGCCTAGCCTAGGGCCTGGCATTTGCTGAATGAATTCAGCAGTTACTAATAAGGGACCCAAAACAAGAAACAAACTGCAGAGCTGTCCAGAGTCTATGGGACCCACAGAAGATGATCTAGTCTGTATTATCATTAAGAAATTTCAATGGGATATGTCCAAATGACTCAAGAAACAGTTTGAAGGAGTTCCCACAGACCAAATTGGAGCAAATGAAGCAAAAAAGAAAAATGAGGGTGTTGGATTGTAACACATTGAATAAAATCAATTCTGGAGTTTATGGTGCTACTCAAGAAGAAAAAAAGAGATGGCGTTAGGGTGTGGAGAAAGCTCTTCTTTATAGAAAATAGCAGGTAATAAATGTAAAAGGAGTAATTGAATTAGAAAATCTTCATGTTCAAAATTCAATGTAATTTCTTCAGGCACACATCATCAATGTTTCTAAAAACACTGGGTGAAAGGTTGTTATGGAACAGAATATGCAGACATTCTCAAACATCACTCCACAGATTGCTTATTTATTATAAAGTGAAAAGGAAACTTTACCATGGAGAGATCTGATGGATTCCAGCCCAACCAAGTGATCAAACTGAGTATGACCAATAATGGAATATGATGCCTGTCGTCATTCAGTGGTAAATACACATCACTGTATTAGTTATCGAATGTTACATAACAAATAACCCCAAAACTTAGTGACTTAAAAATAACTCATTTTTGTTATCATTTATTATTTCTCACATTTCTGTATAGGAATTTAGGAAGGCTTTGGCTAAATCGGGTCTCCCATGAGGTTTCAATCAGATGTAAGTTGGGATTGTAGTTATCTGAAGGCCCCACCAGAGAGGGATGATCCACTTCGGAATTGCTACATGGCTGGTCCACCTGGACCTCCCCACAGAGGTCTTGAGAGTCCTCATGGCATTGTAGCTGGCTTCTCTTTGAGCTAGTGAACCAAGAGCTCAAGGTGGAAGCTGTAATGCCTTTATGACCTAGATTTAGAAACGCCACACATCATCACATCCACAGTATTCTACTAGTCACAGAAGCCAGCCCTGATTCACTGCATGAGGGTCACAAAGTGTGACCACCAGGAAGTGAGGATCGTGGAGGCCTCTGTAAAGGATGACCTCCACAATCTGTCCTCTTGTACTTTTGACAAAAAGGTTTAAACTGAAACTAACCATGAGGAAATAGACAAATCCAGCCTGAGGGTATTTTACAAGACAATTGTCTCAAACTTTTAAAACATGTCATAAAAGATATTTTTAAAAACTGGAAATTTTAAAGTTCTTAATTAAAGGATACCAAGGAGAAAGGACAGCCAAATGTAATGTGTGATCCTCAATTTGAGCCTGGAATGAAAAAAAAATCTATAAAGGACACTAGGGGGGCAACTGGGATATTTTGAATATGGACTGTACAATAGACAATATTATTCTCTGTCCACAAAATTTTGTACAAGAATGTTCATAGCAGCTATATTCATAATAACCCAAAACTGGAAATAGCCCAGATGAGAAAGATAACAAACAGATATATTTAGATAGTGTAATACTAGTCAGCAATGAAGAGAAACGAATGACAACATGAATACATGTTGCAACATGGATGAATCTCAAAAATATGAGAGAAAAAAAGCTAAAACTAAAAATGTATTTCTGTAGGACTCCATTTATATGCAGTTCTAGAATATGCAAAATCAATCTATGGTGACAGGAATCAAATCAGTGCTTGTTTCTGTGGGTGGGGAGAATTAACTGGGAAGGGGCACGAGGGAATCTTCTGGGCTAATGGAAATGCTCTTTGTCTTCATAGGATCTTGGATGACACAGCTATATGCATGCAACAATACCCATTCTACTGTGCACCTACAATCTCTGTACTTCACTGTATATAAATTGTATCTCAATAAAAAAAATTGTTTAAAATTATATCAGTGTGAAATTCCTTGGATAAAATAATGATATTGTGGTTAGGAGATATATCCTAAAGTACTTAAGGGTGAAGCATCATGATGTGTGCACTTTTTTTCAATAGTTCTGGGGAAAAAGTTCAATGGAGAGAAAGCAAACGTGATGAAATGTAACAATTGGTGAAGGATAAACAGTAGTTCATTGTAAACTTTCTGTAGGTCTCAAAATTTTCAAAATAAAAAATGGAACAGAAAATAAATAAAGGAACTAAAAAAAATTATTCCCTGAGCCATCATTTCCTCAATAAAATTAATGGGAAATTGAAATAAACTCTACTGTACATTCTCTCTAGTTATATGTAGGAATGTCCAACCCTTCTATATAGTTCTTATCATGGAATGTGTTTAGCCTTTTGACAGGGCAAACAAAATCAAGTCTCAGAAGGACATTAGTAAAAGGTGGCAGCAGATGGGGGATACCTTCCTGTAACTTGCTGGGCTACCACCTGAACTTAGCCAGGTCACATTTAACATTTACTAAACATACACATGCTTCTATTTACCTAAACTTTTGAAATTTTTAAAATCCTTTCATCTGCTTGGAAGTGCCTGCTTCCAAGGCTTCTACACAGATGGAATTTGCAGATCAAATGATCAACACTTGATCTCATTCCTATTCCGAGATTGCCAAACATAAACTGGGGGATCCAGAAGGAGGCAAATACTGATTGATAGAGCTCATGCAATAGATGTCACAGGTGAGAATGGGCAGGTACATGGCCTGTGTTTAGACGGCAGCTCAGGGAGAGAAAAGGCAGAGCAGCTTTAATTTGCTGTGTAAATTATATAGTCTGTCAGGATGTCAAAGAGGTGAGAAAGCAAAGATGCAAATTTATAGGGTAAATGTGTAAAAAGAAAAGGATATGCCAGGTTCAAAAGAGACTTACTACAAAGTTTCAAAGGAAATGTATTCAGAAGTTTCAGTCACCAAATCTGGGTAATCTTGGCTCAAAAGGCAATGGGGAAAAAATTCTGTTGTACCGTGCACACAGAAGGTAAAAAAGTGAGGACTCCAGAAGAAGTTTCTGTCAGAGAATTAGCAAGACAGTCAAGGAGGCTTCAGGAAAGTTTTGGGGGCACCAAACACATCTTCTGGAAAAAGATACTATATGGACAACTCTCTATGGTTGCCTGATAACAAGAAAAAAATGGTTCTTTCCTGAACTACCTTCTGCTTCTGGAGTAGTAGCAGTAGTGGGAAGAGGCTGGCTCTGTGATGCATTAAGAATTGTGTGAAATTGTATTTTTCCATGAAGACAGTGAGTCGCTTGGGTTAGAAACTTAGAGACAGAGTTGGTTCTGTGCATAGATTGAGTAGGAGTCACAAAGGCATGGACCTTAAGAAAGTTAAATGTTCTCCATTCCCACCACAATTGCACTCCTAGGGGTTACTAACAATGCGTTGAATCCACAGAGTGCTTTCATTTTATCAAGCACTTTCACATTTGAACCTTATCATTCTGTGAGGTATAAAGAGAGGAGATCTTAACCTGTATTTTATAGATAAAGATATTGAGGCTTAAAAGACATTGAGTGTTCCCTGAGGCACATAGCTAAGACTCCAGTTCTTTCTTCTGCTTCCTCTTTGATTTGTGCTGCTGGACAGATAGGCAGGACATTATGGCTGGGTCAAGGTGATGGTGCTGGGAGTGACTATTAGACTCCCACTGAGCATGATAACTTGGATAGATACTTGCTGAGGAAAAGATGTCTGGCCTTGAGGGACAAATGAAAAAAAAAAAAAAAAAAAAAAAAGAGGTATGTTTCATATGGAAGCAACTATTCGTTTTGGCCATAAGAACCTCAGGTGTGGGTGGAGAATTCTAATAAGGACAAAAGGTCCAAGACTGTATGCAGATGAAGCAGATGGGAAAACAACAACAACAGAACAAAAACAGATCCTAGACCAAGATCTATCTTAGAGAAAGAATGATATCCAACAGGTCACACCAAAGACTCCATGTCCATTACATCATTTAGTCAAGGGTCATCTGAGATAGCATTTTACTGTTCTTCTCAGGGGAATTGAAAGTATCCATTTAAGCAAGCTAAGGTATTACTAACTACGCAACCAAACCATATTTTATTCAACTTGTTCCTCCTGCTTGCTTTAATATGCAGTGTAGAGGAAATTGGTCCTCACTGGTAATTAGGAGAATTGGGTTCAAGTCACAGCCCTGGCAGGAACTCCCATGTAACCTCTGACCTCTCTGAGTTTGGTTCAATTACCTGGAAACTGAGGGAGATTTCTTAAACTAAGTCCCTCCTAGGTCTAAGATTCTGTCGGCTAAGGGGGTAGAATGTACAAAAGGGCTGTCTCTTCAGTCTCCCATATCTGGCCTTTCAAAGTTACCTTGTCCAGTCACTTGCCTGCATTTTGGTCATCCAAGGATAGCCAGGGACACATGGACACATAGATGCAAAGGAACTCCACTGTCTTAATGATCACAGTTCAATTGGACAAGTGTTCTGAGCCTCGTTTCTACTTTTTAAAAAGCTTTTGGGGTTTCTTCTCTCCTTTCCCCTCAGCATTCAGTCATAATAACAACTGCTATGATGCATTGGAGGCTCCTTTCTGAAATCTTTACATTGCACCTCTTGCCTCTTGGAGACCATGACCTGGTTCCAATAATGTGGTGTATAACAGAGATTGTTTGCTATTATTACTGTTTCACAGAATGGTTTACTTTATATGTAAATTAGAGTGGTTATCAAGTGGAAGAGAAAGGGAGCAGAGTTTAATTAATGCATTGATGGGAAGCGGCTGTGGCTCAATCAGTAGGGCTCCCGTTTACCATATGGGAGGCCCCGGGTTCGGTTCCCGGGGCCTCCTGGTGAAGGCAAGCCCGCCCGCACGGCGTGGTTAGCTGACCCAGCGAGCACAAGCAGCAAGGGGGGGGATAAATGAATAAATAAATAAAATCTTAAAAAAAAAAAAAAAATTAATGCATTGAGAATTGTACATAACTCTGGGAAGCTCATGGCTATATGCAATGCATGGAAGGTCATCTCTCATGTCTACTCCAGCAGGCAAACATCCTCTTAACTGATGGCACAACACATGACTATCTCTAAAGGTGGGTAGTTCAGGCAAGGAAAATAAAATTGTACAGGGCAGCCAGTCGGGGTGGGTGGGGACATTTTGACCAGTGGGTCAAGACTGATCAGAAGCATTTTGGGTCTAGGGAAAAAATGGGTTCTATTTGAAGCAATGTGACCAAACTACTGACAACTCTTCATTTTTATCATCCCTAATTTATTTTGCTGCCTAGGGGAGGGGGCATGGTTGGGTTGATAAAATAAGTAGCCTCGTGAATTTTATGTGTGAGTATGCACAAAACTAATAATACGATTACATCTGGAACATAAATATTTATGAATACTCATAAAACTGTCTAAGACTCTGGCTCACATCCCCAAAGAGATTCCTCGTTATATTTTTAATAACCTGCAGTTAGACTTGTGGTTAGATCAAGAAAGGAGCTGTGTAAAAATAGATGGCTGGCCACTGTATTCAGCCAAACTGCAGCCAGGCCCTGAAAAGAAATATTTCTTAACTTTTTGCTAGATGGTCTAAGAATATCACTAAAACTAAAAGAAAAATCTGCAGCAGCCCTGAAGCAACTCTGATTCCTAACACACCAGAATTGCATTATGCAAATGTGCTTAGCTCCACATAAAGGCAGTAAGAAAAAGAGTCATTGACTTTGGATTTTGCATGCTTTAAAGCAAATGTCTAGGTCCACAATACTTGCTATTTGCAGCATTTAAAACAGAACTGGAAGGGGGAATGTGTGTGGACTAGTTATTTGAGCTCGCACATGATTTCCTTTATAACATCGTCTACCTTCAACTTCCTGGGCACTTCCAAGACACACAGCAGATCACGGATCTCACTTTGCTTTTAAAATTGTGACTGTCCATCCTTAGCCAGTAATTCTTTAAAATCTAATACCTGTCTTGGTTTTACTGCCAGAAAATCCATAATTGCCTACTGTTCGCCCTCTCTACTGAGTGGAAACACTCTGGGAGTTAATTCACAATGTCATTTGCTAAGCGACCATGTTATTGAAGAGCTAAGATTTTCAGAGAAAAACAACTGCTTAATTGATATGGAGTTCTGACATATGGGCCACCAGGCAAAATAAGAGGCAGCTCAGGCAACTTCAGCCAAGCTCATGCTTGCTTCCATAAACATTGCTGCAAGCTGTTGTGCTGAAAGTGGCAAGTCCAGTGTCTGGCACACAGGTAACTACGATTAGTGATTATTTGCATGAAGGAGAATAAAGCAAACAGCGTAAGGACATGGCAGAGATTGCTGCAGCACTTTGACAGGCTAGTTGCTGCCAGATTGGGTGCTGGCCAGCAGAGGATGGATTAAATACTGGGGATGTTATTCCCAGAGAGGCAATGAATATTCTTTTGATCTAAACTCATCCCAGCTAATATTGATGATCAGAGCTCCTCCCCTCCACATCCCAGTCAAAATGAACTGTTCTCTTATTATTGGACCAGGATTCTTTACCCACCAATATGCCAACTAGCTAATATAGTCAATGGCATCGTGGTAGAAATCTAATAATTCTGTGTAAACAGTTTTCTCCTTCACATGGCCTAAAGGCTCCATGAGACGTAGTCTCTTGCCTCATCTCATACCACTCTCTGCCTGGTTCTCTGCCATGGTCATACTGGCTTCTTACAGCTCCTGGAATGTTCCATACCCTCCCTTGTCTATGAATCTTTGCACATATGTTTCTCCTCTTTTACCCAATTCAACCCCCACTCATTACTCCACCAGAGAAGATTTTCCTGATACCTTCTCCCCCATGTTACATGGTCTAATAACACCCTGTAGTTTTCTGTAGACCCTCACTACAATTACTTGTTCAATGGCACATCCATTCCTCCAAAAGGTGACCTTCCTGAGTACAGGTACTGTATCTTTTTGGTTTGTCTCCCTATCCTTAGCACTTAGCCTAGAATCTGAAATACAGTGGACACTCAACAAATAGCTGCTGAATGAATTAATAAATGAATGTGAGTGAGGAAATACAGGTCTGGTTTGTCCCAATGGGCATATTGCCTTTCAAAGCATAGTTATAAAAGATGTCAATTGTGCAAGTATGAAATCCCCACCGAGCTTAATGGAGACAGAGACTCTTTGTCCAGGAGCCCATAACATTGCTGAGGAAGAGCAATATGTTTTTTAATGGTCATTATATTGTACCTTCCTGGACACGCATCTCACCATTGGGACTACTTGGTAGCAATTTCAGACTATGAGGCATGTCTGCCATCTACTGGTCCTGAAAGGTACTACTGTTAAACTTGTTAAAAGACATTTTCGTTTTCTCCTGGATTGTTAAAGCTGGGAGGTGCTTTGATTCCAACAAACCCAATCATTTCATTTTACCCAAGGGAAAACAATATCTCACGGAGAATAAATGATCCACCCAGGGCTGTACATTTAATCTGTGGAAGGGCCCAAATTCTCATCTAGGCCAGGTTCCTTTTTGTTCATATATTAATTGTAAATTCTGGAGGTTTCCAAAAACACATCTGGTAAATTGTGCTGACTTTAACTTTTTCCAAGGGAAATGGAACAACTGAGAGTTGTTGCAAGTCACATGCCAGGAATCTCCTGCCCCCTTGAATAAAGCGCCTCACATCCCAGAAAGCAGAGAATCTGGTTTTCTGCTTTCTATCCAAGGGTTTCCTGGATCTGAAAACAGCTGAATGGGATCATGTGGAAAAGACTAGACTTACAAAACTTGGAGTTTCACACTAAAAAGTTAGGCAAGGATATGGTTCAGGACGTGTGTTTAATGCCATTGGATTGCTTGCCATCAACAAGGCTTGGAGGAATTAGAAACATATCAAACATTTGTGTTCCAAAAAACCATGATGTTTCATGGAAAAGCTGACAAACCCTAACTGAAAGAGCTAAGAACTTCCATCCTCATCAGAATAGATAGGATCAGTGTCAAACCTTCCAGAAATGCTCTCTCTGTGAACCTAACAGAAGTGGCTTCAGAAGAACTAGGTTTTTCAATACATATACATATATATATATATATATATATATATATATATATATTTTTTTTTTTTTTTTTTTTTTTTTTTTTTTTTTTAACACCATGGGGCTGGATTTAACATAGTCATCTTTCTGTTTCGGTGTGGTTTGCATGGAAACATCCCTCAACATTCCTTGGATCAATGGCAAACCAAACCAAACAACATCTCACTACCTGCCAGGAAGGGATTCATCTTTCCCTAACAATTCTCAGAACCAGGCACTTCGGGACTGGACTTACTGAAATGAAGAAAAGAAAGATGTGGCTGCCTAGAAGTTCTCACTGGGTACTTCAGAAAACTTTCCCTGGAGCTCTTTGGCTCTGAATGTAATTTCTTAAAACTTCTTTATTCAAAATAGTACCACCAGTTAATATGCATGTCTAGGGGTCATCTTGCTCCATAACTTGGAACAGAAACACCTTTACTTCACAGCACTGGGATGATTATTGTCCCAACAAACATGGTAAAGATAATGGTAGACGGTCACAAAGGGTTAAGGATCAACTGAGGTACCTTATTGGTTCCTTCAGGGGTGGGGAAAAAAAAGAGTCTGCTTATTGAGAAAATAAGAAAAGTCTAAGGAAAAAGTCAATATTCATTCCATTTATCCCTTCTTATGACCATCTGCCCTCCAGTCTCAAGGGCTAGTGGGCAGAGCAGTTTTCCCCATCACCCCACCCCCAGATGTGGTCTGGAACGTCCTTGGTGCAAACCTGAATTGCTGTCCACCCTGACCATCCCAACTTGGTGCCCACGCTGAGAGCTGTGACCTTGTCCTGACGGCAGAACTATAAAGCACTACGACAAGATACGGCAACCTTTGCTGCCTCAGAGAAGGGAAGAAAGAATGATCATGTTTGCTCAGATTTTCAATGTGTTTTAAATGAGGACCAGGTGGCCCAAATGAGCATCCTAGCCCAGGCGAGGGTACCTGTGATTTGGCCAGTCCTTCTGCCCCCTTTTCCTTCTCAGGGAGGGACCCAGAATTCTTAGAATTCTTAGAATTTAGCACTCTAAATTCTGCTCTG
The DNA here is from genome assembly GCA_026826555.1 of Tolypeutes matacus. NCBI lineage: Eukaryota > Metazoa > Chordata > Mammalia > Cingulata > Chlamyphoridae > Tolypeutes > Tolypeutes matacus. Next base: position 1,364,619 of record JAKSZT010026914.1, on the reverse strand, counting down.
CATATCACCCTGAGAGCCTCGGGACACAGCTCAATGCAAAGGCAATTCTCCCCTTGCAAGATCTGTAAGGGACATAGCAGCTCTCAGCCCCTCCACTGTTCCATCTTCCAACCACATCAAGGAGATGCAGGCAGCTGGAGCTTCTGGTTCTCCCTTTCTTGCTCTCTCATCATTCCACACCTGCCAACATCTTTCCTTTTACTTCCACTCACTTCTACTATTAGCAACATTTACTCTAAATTCATTTTCATCTTTTCCCTGACTCATACTGCTATTTCATAGTCATCAATGAAGGTCAAACAGTCCACATTATCCTGGCAGACTTGAATTGAAGTACCAGGCTCAATAAAATTGTCGACCAACTTTAGTCCTCCTTCCTGGCCCTATGAGTAGGTTATGAGGGTAATGGGATTTTTATGCTGAAAACAACATAAATAGTACACTTTTGAGAATGTTTACATTTCCCCCCAAATGTTGCCTTACTTAGAGTCTGACTTAGTTTAGGCTTAATTTGAATGACTTCCAAATAAATTCATATCCTGAGCCCATTCATATGGACAATTTGATTCAGTTGTGTGTATTTGGTTTGTTTGTTTTAGTCAGTATACAGTAACGTTTAAATTGTGGACTTTGGCTCCAGACTACCTGGGTTCACATTTGCCACTTCCAGTCTGGGAGACCTGCACAAGTTACTTTACCCATCTGTAGCAATTTGGCATTGTTTCTGAATTCCAAAAATAGAAACTGGATTATGTTTGTAAAATGGTCTGTTCCTCTGAGCATGTTCCCCTTTGAGTGCATTAAGTTCAGAGGTTTCACTTTTTTACTTGATTAAATTAAAATTATGGCTTTGTATATATTTCGGGTTTTTTTGTTTGTTTTAGTCAGTATGACTAAAGGGAATGGGGACTCAGAGAGAAAACAACATGGCAGAGGAGAGATTGGAGTTTTGATGCTGGAGCCCTGGGGAGTAAATACACAGGCAAAGAACAAAGGAATAGAGAAGGATCCACAGACATGGCAGAGGCCCTGGGAAGAAAGAGCCTGATAGTCTACAGCTGACCTGTGGAGAGACCAGAGCTGCTGAGCCTGGAAAGAATCGAGCCCCTGGGAGAGAGACAAAGCCTTATGCCAGCCTCCAGCTGAGATAGGAAAAAGCTGGGACCATGAAGCTTTAGGGAGAAGAGGAAGGCTGAACCGTCACAGAGACCAGCAGCCATCTTGCTCCAACACGTGGCAACGGACTTTGAGTGAGAAAATACCTCTTATGGTACCTTGAGTTGGACTCTTTAGGGCCTTGTGACTATAAGCTCCTACCCCAAACAAATACCCTATATAAAACCCAACCGATTTCTGGTGCTTTGCATCAACACCCCTTTGGCTGACTAATACACCATCCAAAACTCTGCTTCTTCATTTGTAAAATGCAGATAATACTAGTACTTGCCTATCAGGTTGTTGTTAGGATTAAATGAGATAATGCACAAAATGCTTTTAGTATAGTGTCTGGTGCATTGTAAGTTGAATTTTTCAAAAATATTTAAAGCCACCCTTTGCTATAGCAGGCATTTTAACATACAGTCTCATTTAATCCTGATAATTTTGTAAGGATTAAATATGGGGTATAATTGTCCCCATTTTAAAATTCAGTAATCTCCTTTCTACACAGCTTTCTCTGGGAGAATCAAATACCCTGGAGTCTGGATGCAAGGGCAGTGCCCTCCTTTTTCCAGGTGGCTATTTCCAGACTTTTGAGGCTCATGCTTTTGGCTCTACCACCCTCTACTCCTCTTTGTCATGGTTAACTACCAGTTCATGATCTCTATACCCAGCTCCTAAGGACAACATCCAGTGTGACTTCAACATCTGCATTCCCATCAGCATCCTGGCTGCTGTCTCTTTATCTCCAATGACCTTAGCCTCCACTGCAGACTGGTTACCTGTTTCATTGCTCCTCCCTGGACCTTATCACTCAGAAGTGTGATTCCTCAGATACCACACAACTCCTGTTTTTCCAGATGGCTCATTCAGTTGTTTCAATTAAACCACATCTTTGAATTCTCACAACTTCTCACTTATCAGTGTCTGCCTTTCTTCACTTCCTTCCCCATCCTACTTATATTCAATATTCTGCTACTTCAACCACTCTCTTACCAGTTTCTTAAGTCCCCTTGCCCCATTGTCCTTTCATCACATCTTCTTGGCCTTTCTTTGTGAATCCAACTACTGTCCAAGGTTGCTGAACATCATTGCAGAAAATTCAACAGGGCAGAGTGTTGCCAATATGTGTTTAGGGTCAGCATCCTCAACAGGATGTGGAACACTGCCAAGAAATTCCACTGAGTTTTTATAGGTTCTCGCTCCTATTTCCCAGTGATGATTCCATACCCTCTACACTGCCCTTAACCCTCCTGTTCATTATATCTCCTCAATACTCAAAGCATCAACTCCCACATCACAGAGAAAAGAGAGACCCTTTGAGGGGCCATCTCTCAACTTTCTGCCACCAAACTTACAAACCTGTGTGCCACTACCACCATGATTCTACCTTGCCTCCTGCTGCCAGGGGAGAGAGATCCTTCTAACTAAGGCTTTTCCCCTGACCAGCCCTCTGGAAAAGACCCTGCCATGTTTTATCAGGGAGGAACCTTACTTGATAAATTATTCCCTCTCTTCTATCTTAAACCTTTTGTTCCCTACTGGATCCTTTCCATTAGCTCTTAAACATGTTCAAGCCTTTCTCATCCCTTAAATCTGGAAACAACTCTGAAAGGTATATTTGCGATTTTCCTTTACACATATGAGAAAATGGAGGCTCATGGAAATTAAGGAGGAAAGGGCAAATTAGGGACAGAAACCAGGATATTGTGGCTACACACAGAGCCTTTCACTATAGGGCACGCTATGTTTTGTGTCAGCTACTCCTACCTAAATAGTAAGATATTCTTATCCATCAGCTGTGTAGATCTCTCTATTTTAGGTATCATCACTAGTGGATTGGATTGATTTCTTGACAAGCCAATCTGCTGATCAATGCTTCAACATTATGACTTTCTCTAAAGCCCCAAATGATAAAGGGAAATAGTTGGATAGACCTATTCTATACTTTGCCTGTTCCATCTGTAAAGTGTAACTAAGAATATATCTTCTTCCTACTTTCTACTATCAATTGCCTCCTACTCCCCACCTCCATTTCTCATCAGCAGTGTAATAAAGACGGCAAATCTCTCCCCGTGGAAAGTTTTCAATTGCTGAGGGGGAAGGTGCTACATAAGTACTCAATATAGCCATCTTTTGGGGGGAAGCTAACTCCTTGCCTATGCTGACAGAAAACTGTGATGTGGATAGAGCTGAGCACATTTTCTTTAGAAGCGAAAAAATAGAGCAAGACGGAGTACATTAGGTAAGCATCTAGGGAAAAGACTCAGAGAAGACTCAAGCAAAAACATGGCCAAGAAAGTAAATCAACATCCACTGCTGTAGCTATTTGTGCCTGCCCTTTGTTGATATTAGACCCAGGAGGAAACAAAGAGGCATGTAGAGTGTGGGACATTATTAATGGAAAGAGACTGAAAAGTGGAGAGGAAGTGAGGAGAGTGTGAGTCTTACAAGGAAGATAAAAGGAAAAAGATTAAAGAAAAAAAAAGAAATATAAGCCAACAAAACTTATCTCTTGTCAAAAATATGTGATATGGGGCAAAGAAAGAGACCAAATGTTTGGTCCTTGAGTATTACTTTTCCAGCAAAGATAATAAAGCCTGTAATATAGAATTAAACTAAAAAACACAAGACTAAAATGAAAAAATTGTTTTGCTTTTAACAAAGGAATAATCAGAGAGCATGAGGTAAAATTATAGTTGAAACTAAATTGGTATAAAGTATAAGGCTTAGAAGTGTAGAAAGAACTGGTGTTAAGGTCACATCCTGGATTTTCTGCTAAGTTACCGAAGTAGCTATGTGACTTTGGGCAATTCACACTTAGCTGTATGCCATGTTTCCATGTTTATAAAAATATGGAGATTGCCTAATCCAGCAAATCCAAAATGGGAGTAATGTTCCATTTTAATGAGAGGTGTTACTAAGGAAGATTGATCATGGGAACAGTGTGAAAAGAAGACAAAAGCTTGAGAAATACTGGACTCTTCCAATTCCAAATTCCATAAGCTATAGAATAAACAATTTCAAGAACTGGTTTGGGGCCAAATTCACCATTGTAAATTCATATAATTAAGTTGGTTTAAAGAGAATGTATGTAGAATCTAACATATCTTTTTTTTTTTTCAGTGCACTTAACTGAAAACCAACTGGAAAGGAAAGGACAACAATACCTAGCAGAAACCAAGGATTGGTAGAATCTGTAGGAAGTCAAAATTCCTTTTATCTTGTCCTGTCTTCAGATAAACAGTGATGAAGGGACAAATAGCTTTCTAATTACTGTTTTACAGGAATTAATTTGCCTGGAGTTAGGAGCACCACTGAGGGTAATAAAAAGCAATCAGGGGAGTGGGTGTAGCTCAGTGGTTGAGCACCTGCTTCCCATATATGAGGACCCAGGTTTAATCCCCAGTACCTCCAAAAAAACAAAACAAACAAACAAACAAAAAACAGACTTCAATCACTGTTTTTATCAACCAGCCATACAGACCAGAAACCCACTTCAGCCCCCAAATAGCAAATCACTGGCAAGGGGAAAGGGGACCAACCCAAACTGGGAAAAAGTAAATGAGAACCTTGCTCTGTGTGTGACAGCACACAAGGCCCTCCATCCATGAGGGCACTCACCAACTTTGCCATACTTATCCTGCCTGTGACAGGTAGAGTAATGTCCACCTCCTAATCCCTGGAATTGATATGTTTTCTTATATAGCAAAAGGAACTTTGCAGACGTGATAAGCTGTACATAGCTAAAGATGGGGAAATTCCTCTAGATTCTCTAAGTGAGCCCAATCTAATCACATGAATCCTTAAAAACAGCTTTTCTCAGCTCTGGTTAGAGATATGACTACAGAAATAGGGTCAAAGAGATGCCACATTTTTGGCTTTGGAGATAGAGGAAGGGGGCTATGAGCCAAGGAATGTGGGCAGCCTCTAGAAGGCCAAAAACACAAGGAAAGTCTCCCCTAGAGCCTTCAGAAAGGAATGCAGACCTGCCTATCTTGATTTTAGTCTGGTCTGACCTTTGTTGGACTTCTGACCTGCAGAACTGTAAGATAATAAATTTGCATTGCTTCAAACCACTAACCTTGTAGTAATTTGTTGCAGAAGGATTAGTAAAAATATTCACTACCCCACCTCCAAATCCACTAGCATTCTATGCCCCAGATTGCTTGTTGTTCACTGAACATGCATCAAAGTTTTCTGCTTCTGTGTTTTGGCCCATGTTGCTTCCTCTACCCAAAATGTTCTTCTCAAATCTCTTCTTTTCACCTCTATCTCACATGCAACCTGATGAAAAGCTACTCTTCTGTTAACACTTAGCTCAGTTCATCCTCCTCCTCTAGAAAGCCTTTTCTAAATACCACAAACTATCTCTCTCTTTCCCAAACCCAGGGTAGAATCCATCAATCCCACCTCTCTGCTCCCATCAGACCATGTGCACACGTCTACTGAAAGTAGCTGTTTACTGTCTGTCTCCCCTTCTTACAATGGCTGTGCCACAAGCACTGGAATATTAGCAAATCCTTCAAAGAGTATGCCCTGGATGGAAAACTGAACAAGAAACAAGGTTTGGGGTAACATATATCTTTATCCCCAAACCAAATGCAATAACAGATATGAAACACCCCCAATTTATTAGCAATACTATATGTTTATACTTTCAAAATGCTTGCTCACTACAGTCTTATTTTGCTCTGAACTACATTAGGAGACAAAATGTTACTACCAGGACTTCTGGGAAGATGGAGGATTAGAGAGTTACAGAGCTCACTTCTCTCCTAAAAAAAAAATAACTAGAAGACAGGCAGACACTGTCTGGAACAACAGATCCTCACCTCTGAGTCTCCTTCTGTTCAGTGGAGGCAGTGCTGAGAGGGAAATTTATAGCCCTAAATGCCTATATTAAAAGGGAACAAAAAGCTAAAATCAAAGACCTAACTGTAAACCTAGAGGAACTAGAAGAAGAACAGCAAGCTAATCCCAAAGCAAGCAGAAGGACAGAAAGAACAAAGATTAGAGCTGAAATAAATGAAATTGAGAATAAAAAAAACAATAGAGAAAATCAACAAAAGTAAAATCTGGTTCTTTGAGAAGATCAATAAAATTGACAAACCCTTAGCTAGACTAACAAAGAAATAGAGAGAAGATGCAAATAAATAAAATTAGGAATGAAAGGGGGGGACATTACTACTGACACCACAGAAATAAAAAGGATCATAAAGGGATCTGATGAAAAATTTTATGCCAACAAATTAGACATCCCAGTTGAAATGGTCAAATTCCTAGAACCAACTGAACAACCTAAATTGACTATGGAAGAAATGCAAGACCTCAACAAACCAATTACAAGTAAAGAGATCTCCCAACAGCAACAACAACAACAAAAAAAAACTCAGAACCAGATGGATTCACAGGTGAATTCTACCAATCTCTCTAATGAACATAGATGCAAAAATTCTCAACAAAATACTTGCAAATCAAATCCAACATCATATTTAAAGAATTGTACACTACAATAGAGTAGTTTTTATCTCTAGTATGCAAGGGTGGTTCAACACAAGAAAATCACTTAATGTAATACACTACATTAACAAATTGAAGGAAAATAAGAAACACATGATCATCTTGACTGATGCAGAAAAAGAATTCAACAAATCCAGTATCATTTCTTGATAAAAACACTTCAAAAAATAGACTAGAAGGAAACTTTCTCAACATAATAAATGTTGTATATGAAAAACCCATAGCCAATGTGGAGAAGCATGGAAAAAATACAATTGGTATGACCTATGGACTGTGGTTAACAACAATACTGTAATATTCTCGCATCCATGCCAAAGATGTATTGTGTTGATAATAGAGGGGTATGGAAAAAGTGTGCCAAATGTATGCTATGGACCATGATTGGTGGTAATAGTCTGATGTTCTATCTCACAATCTATAACAAATATTCCACCACAGTATGGTGTGTTGGTGAAGGGATGTTGTATGGGAATTTTACACATGACTATGATTGTTTTATAAGTTCACAACCTCTGTAATAAAAATATATTTTAAAAAAAGGGTGGTTTGGAGGGAAAATATACCAAATGTAAGAAGTGAACTATAGTAGTAATAATATTTTGACGATGCTCTTGCATAGTTTGTAACAAATGTTGCACAACAATGCAAGGTGGTGGGGTGATGTAGGGGACCCCTGTACAATGTTATACATGTTTATTTGGTAAGTTCACAACTTTTACTAATTAAAGTAAATTAAAAAACAAACCCACATCCAACATCATACTCAATGGGGAAAGGCTTAAAGCTTTCCCTATAAGACTGGGAACAAGACAAGCATGCCCACTGTCCCCACTGTTATTCCACATTGTGCTCGAAGTTCTAGCTAGATCAAATAGGCAAGAAAAAGAAATAAAAGGCATCAAAATTGGGAAAGAAGTAAAACTCTCACTATTTGCAGATGATTCTATAATTAGAAAATTCCCAAAATCTATGACAGAGCTACTAATAAATGAGTTCAGCAGAGTGGCAGGATATAAGATCAGCATGCAAAAATCAGTAGTGTTTCTATGCAATAGTAATGAACAATCTGAGGAAGAAATCAAGAAAAAAAATTTACTTACAATAGCAACAAAAAGAATCAAATATCTAGGAATTAATTTAACCAGGGATGTAAAAGACCTGTACTCAGAAAACTACAAAACAATTCTAAAAGAAATCAAGGCCTAAACAAATGGAAGGATACTCTGTGTTCATGGATTGGATGACTAAGTACTGTTAAGATGCCAATTCTACCCAAACCGATTTAATGCAATCCCAATCAAAATTCCAACAGCCTACTTTACAGAAATAGAAAAGTTAATTACCAAATTTACCTTGAAGGGAAAAGAGCCCCAAATAGCCAAAAACATCCTTAAAAAGAAGAGTAAAGTCTGAGGGCTCACTCTTATAAAGCTACAGTGGTCAAAATGGAATGGTATTGGCATAAAGATAGATACATTGATCAATAGAATCAAATTGAGAGTTCAGAAATAGACCCTCACCTCTATGGTCAACTGATTTTTGACAAGCCTATCAAGACCACTTTACTGGGACAGAACCGTCTCTTCAGCAAATCGTGCTGGAGAACTAGATATTAATAACCAAAAGAAAGGAAGAGGACCATTTTTTCAGACTGTTTTAGTTTGCTAAAAGCTGCTGGGAGCAATGTATCAGAAATGGGTTGACTTTTAAAATGGGAACTTTTTTAACAAATCAATTTTATCGATACATAATAATAAAGCATAAGTTTATCCAAAGTGTACAATCAATGGCATTCGTTACAATCACATAGCTGTGCATTCATCACTTTAGTCATTCCTAGGGCATCTTCATTATTCCAGCAACAATAACAACAATACTAAAATACAAAAACCAACCAATCAAACAAACAAAACTCATCACCTCTCAATCTCTCTATGCTTCCCCTGCCATATATAGCTGTTATTCTGTTTCCTTCTCTCTAGTTTATTTGTATTTATATTTTGTAAAAAACAATTTTATATATGCAATATCACCCATATTCATGTTTTCCATGAGGTTTTATTGGTAATGCCCCAAAATCAATAGTGGTGGCACGGTCACAGTCATTCACAAACATGCATAGAGTGGTGAAATTTTGAGTCGACCATGCACCCATTCCCAGATGGACAAGGCCAACACTCTACCTTCCTGTTTCAGTGACGATACTGTAAACAAATGACGGTTTTTTTTTTTACTTTATTTTGTATATTTAATAATTGAAAATATAAACAACTGAAAACAAAAAGAAAACACATCCATTTCTCAATTAAATGTACTGGGTACATATAATTTTTTTTTGAATCATACAACATGTTACACAATATATTTGGTCCATAGTAATGCAATCATGCAGTATTTGTCCTTTTGTGTCTGGCTTGCTTCATTCAACATAATGTCCTCCAGGTTCATCCATGTAGTCATATGCTTCACAACTTCATTTCTTCTTACCACTGCATAATATTCCATCATCTGTATACACCACAATGTGTTTATCCATTCATCAGTTGATGGACACCTGGGTTATTTCCAACTTTTGGCTCTCGTGAATAATACTGCTATGAACATTGGTGTTCAGATGTCTATTCATATTATTGCCCTCAGTTCTTCTGGGTATTTCTGGGTCACATGGCAAGTCTATATTCAACTTCCTTAGGAACTGCCAAACAGTCTTCCACAGTTTCTGTATCATTCTACATTCCCACCAAAGGTGAACATGTGTTCGTATCTCTCCGCATCCTCTCTAACATTTACAGTTTTCCAACTTTTTAACAGTGGCCAATCTAATAGGTGTGAAATGATATCTCATTGTAGTTTTGATTTACATTTCCCTAATCACTAGTGATGTTGAACATTTTTTTATGTGTTTCTTTGTCATTTGTATTTCTTCCTTGGACAACCATCTTTTCAAGTCTTTTGTCCATGTTTAATTGGGTAGTTTGTCTTTTTATTGTTAAGTTGTATGATCTCTTCATGTATCATGGACTTTAAACCCTTATCAGATATGTGATTGCGAAATATTTTCTCCCATTGAATTGGCTGCCTTTTCACCCTTTTGACAAAGTCCTCTGAGGAGGTCTACAATGGGAATTTATGAGGTTAAAAGCTTTCAGTTCTGAGACTGTGAAAATGTCCAAATCAAAACATCATCAGATATGCTGTCTCACCAAAGGTCAGCTGCTGTAAATCCTGGACTCCTGTCTTGTGGCAATACATAATGGTGGCTGCGCCATTCAGAGTCTCTGCCTTCAGGGCCACTCTCTCCCCAAGCTCAGCTGAGGGTGATCAATCACATGGAAGGGCACAATGCTGATCTGCTTTCTCTCTCCCCTCTCCTCTGGACCTCCTTGCCAGTTCTGCTTTAGGCTACTCCATCTGTGGCTTTTCTCTCTCCCAAGACCCTCTCTTGGAAATAACTTTGTTACTTCTCTCCACTTCTGTGGCTTTTTCTCTGTGTGTCTGTGGCTTTTTCATCCTCTATTCATAAAGGAATCCAGTAAGAGAATTAAGATCTACCCTGGGACCCACAATCTAATCAAAGGCCCTTAACTGAAGTGATCTAATCAAAAGGGCCCTTAAATAAATATAATCAAAAGGACAAATCTACAATGGGTTTACAGGCACAGGAATGGGTTCACATTAAGAACAGGATTTTCTGAGGTCCACAAAAGACTCAAACCAGCACACACTCCCTATACAAGAATCAACTCCAAATGGATCAAAGACCTAAACATAAAAGCCAGGCCCATAAAACTTGTAGAAGATAATGTAGGAAAGCATCTTTTAGATTTGGTGGTAAGAGGTGGTTTCTTAGACTTTACACCCTAAGCATAAGCAACAAAAGAAAAAAAAGATAAATGGGACCCTCTCAAAATTAAACATGTTTGCACCTCAAACAACTCTGTCAGGTGGGTGAAAACGCAGCCTACTCAATGGGAGAAAATCTTTGGAAATCACATATCCGATAAGGGTTTAATATCCATGATATATAAAGAGACCCTACAATTCAATGATAAAAAGACAAACAACCTGATTTTTAAAAAATGGGCAAAAGACATGAATAGGCATTTTTCCAAAGAGGAAATACAAATGGCAAAAAAACACATGAAAAAATGTTCAACATCACTAGCTATTAGGGAAATACAAATCAAAACTATGATGAAATAATTCACACCTATTGGAATAGTCACTATTAAAAAGACAGGGGAAACAGATGTTGCTCAAGCAGTTGGGCACCTGCCTACCACATGGGAGGTCCCGGATTTGGTTCCCGAATCCCTCCTAAAGAAGACAAGCTAGATAGCGAGCTGATGCGATGGGCTGGCACAGCGAGTTGACGCAACGAGATGACACAATGAAGAGACACAATGAGGAAACACAATGAGAGACACAATAAGTTGGGAGCAGAGGACGCTCAAGCCATTGGGTGCCTCTGTCCCACATGAGAGATCCCAGGTTCAGTTCCTGGTGCCTCCTGGAAAAAAAAAAAAAAAAGACGAGCATACAATGAAAGGACACAGAGGACACAGAGAGCAGACAGCGAGCACAGACAATGATGGGCAGAGAGAAATAAATAAATAAAATAAATCTTTTTTAAAAAGACAGAAAACTACAAGTGTTAGAGAGGATTAGAGAAATAGGAACGCTTATTTGCTGTTGGTGGCAATGTAGAATGGTACAGCCACTCTGGAGGACTGTTTGGCAGTTCCTCAGGAAGTTAAATATAGATCTGCCATGTGATCCAGCAATACCACTACTGGGTATATACCCAGAATTGAGAGCCAGGACATAGACATCTGCATATTAATGTTCATAGTAGCATTACTCACAATTGCCAAAAGATGGGAACAATGCAGATGTCCACTAACTGATGAATAGATAAACAAATTTGTGGTATGTATATATGAGGGAACAATATTTAGCTGTAAGAAGAAATGAAGAAATGACAACATGGATGAACTTTGAGAACATTATGCTGAGTGAAGCAAGCTAGACACAAAAGGACAAATATTGCATGATTTCACTATTATGCACTAAATATAATGAGCAAACTCATGGAGTTAATAGACTAGAGATCACCAGAAGATAGAGAATAGAAAGCTAAGGCTTATTCTGTACAGAATTGGTAAAAGATTGTTTTTAAATAGAAATGGATAGAAATGTTGAAAGCACATTATAGTGTTTGTAATTAGCAGCACTAATATATGGGTATGATAGGGTTGCAAGGGGAAGTTAAAGATCGTGTTTATCACTAGAAAAAAAAGCTGAAAAATGAAACTTGGACTCTACAGTGTAGCAAACCCTCTTGTGGAAAATGAATATTGTTAATAGTGCATTTAAAGGATGTTTTTCTCTGAAACAGAATAAATATATGTTAATAGTATAAGATATAAATAATAGGGTGATATTTGGGCAAAAATACAGCCAAACAAACTATGAACTGAAGGGTATATTATTGTACTAATATTCTCCCATCAATGGCATAAAAAGGAAGCAAGCTAAGTGAAAGAAACTAGACACAAAGTGTGTTATATATTGTTTGACTCCATCTATACAAGATGTAAGTCCAAATAAATTTATACAAATAGAAATAGAGTAGCAGTCATGTATGGCAGGGGTATAACAGAGGGATTGAGAGGTGATTACTATGGGGTAGGGTTTTTTTCTTTTTTATTCTTGGAATAAAGAAAATGCTCTTATATGAATGCAGTGATGTATGCACAATTCTGTGATTATACCAAATGCCACTGATTGTATACTGTAGATAGATTGTATGGTTTATGAATATGGTTTCAATAAAATTGATTAAAATAAAAATAAAAAAATTAAAAAAAGATGCTCTATCACCCTCCCACCCTCCCTGCCTGGAGGCACCTGAACATTCACAGAAGGAACATATCCTTATAACTAGGTATATTCCTAAGGTTTATTTTGAAGCTCAAAATTGGAAAAGAACTGTATTGAGCTATGTTTGATCCTAGAGAAATTTCTTCACTCTCTTATGTTTTTGAGGGACACCAATGCTCTTCTTTTCAGCTCAGACTTTCTTATCCATTCAATATGCTGCAGGTTGCCATGGGGTGCTGTTCCACTCACCGGACCATTTGTCCCATGCCCTTAGGTTTTAGTCTTCCCTTGACTTTTGGAATAACTAGTCTGACCTTGCCCTTGGGGCAATTCTCTGGCCTTCTAGCCACTCTCAGGATCCCTCTTCATATTGGGGACAGATTCCTACCCTTACACCCAGACCACATTGAGACACTGTCTGCAAAATTATCTTCTTCATATCTGTTAGTCAGCTCTGACTTGATGATGCTCGGTTATACATCATGAAAGAGAATGTAAATCCAAAACTGTTTTTAATAGTTATATAAACAGCATCAAAAATAAGTAAAGAAACCAGAAGAAGGCAAGGAACAATATGGTTAATAATAAGAGAGTTGAAGAAAGAGGAATTATTGCCTCTGAAAGGGTAAGGCCCAAGAAAGGTAACTGAGATTAAAACAAGGAAGCAAAGAAGAAAAATGAGAAAAAAATTATTTGGATAAATATTAATATGTATCTTTTTCTGCCATCAATACTCATGTATTATTGCCAATTTCCTGATAACCATTTTCTTCTAGATACTTGGCTAATATGTGATATAACATAAAGGTTCTTCCATTTCCACTCCCTAGGTCAATTCCTTTTCTCAGAATTCTCTCATAACTTATGAGATTGAATGATCTTAAATAAGGGGTTCCATAGTTAAAAAAAAAAAGGGGGGGGGGGTTAAGAAAAAGACATGCTGTATTAAGCACAGCAAAATTAAACCATTTTCTGCAAGACTGATCAAAACTTTATTCTAATATGCCATATGACTCAGAGGAGGGTTTATGTCACAAGTTCATTTGGACAGAAATCATTTTGTCAAAAGAACATCTATTAACATCTTGAAGTTCAGTTTGCAAAATATTGCCCTAAACATTCCCACAAAGCACATGATGCTTGAAACGTAGTTGGTTCTCAGTGAACACTTGGTTGCTGAATGAAAGCCAGTACTTCCAAAATGACCAAACCAAACCCTTCACCACAGCATTTCTCTAACAGCAAATGCAATTGCGCTCAATGAACCATCTATTTATCTCAGCTCCACAAAATGTTTACAGGCAGTAAAACAGCATACTTTGGTTTAGCGCTTAATGCCAATTGCTTGAAAAGAGGCCAAGCATTTTCTAATATTAACTATACCCAATATTCTTGACATTCTTGTTGGCTTATTGTTCTCATCTTGAGTGGGAGGAGGAGAAAATGATATCAAACAGAAGGCATTTGAGAAGGTACTAGTAAGAACCCAGAAGCTTCCCAATAGAAAGTCTTGATACGTGTCAAGAGGAATGTCATCCAAAATAACCCCAGACAAAAACAAAACAAAAGTTGCCAGAGGCCAATTAATCAAGGGGAAAATCACATAGAGCATTCAAGGTCTTTGGCTCTACTTCTGGCCTGCCTTCTGGGACTTTCAAACTATTTGTTTGAAACTAACCACTTTGAATGACTATTGAACTTACTCTAATTTTCTGAAGACAAGAGATTCTTCAACACTTTGTCAAGTTAGTAAAAAAAAAGCAAATTGTTAAGCAACAAGCTTGATGGTTTCTTTTGCGGTGCATCAACTGGTTGCATGACTGTATTGATTGGTTGTTTTGGTTTCCTATCAATACAGTTTAAGTTCTCTCAGCAGTTAACATTTATCCCCTCCTATCATTTTCTCCAGGTTTTTCCAACTTTCTTTGCATTTGAATGTGTTTATGCTCTGTTGTTTCCTAGGTAGTCATGATGAAAAACATCACCCATTTGAGGGCTCCCTGACTTAAGCAGGCCTAATCGTTCTGTTTTGTGTTACAGCTCCACATGACTGGAAGCGTATATCAACAATCTAATATTATAGCTTAATTATATGCTGTAGGAGTTTGGCAATTTGATATAGTTATGAATTCCAAAAATAGATATTGGATTATGCTTGTAAACTGGTCTGTTCATCTGGGCATGATTAAGTTATGATTAGGGCTTTGATTGGGCCATGTCAGTAGGGTGTTGAGCCCTGCCCTTTGGTGGGTGGGGTCTCAAAGAAAAAAGACTTGGCAAAGGACAGAGTTGGAGTTTTTGAGTTGGAGTTTTTGAGTTGGAGTTCTGATGCAGAGTGTTGAGCTGGAGCCCCAGGAAGTAAGCATACAGAGGAGCTTGGTTGTGGGAAAGGAGAGAAGGCCCTGGTAAAAGGGATGCACTATTTGCCTGACAGTTCACAGCTGACCTTGTGGAGCGAGGCAAAGGCTAGAGAGCCTCATAGTCTACAGCTGACCTTGTGGAGGGACCAGAGGAGCTGAGCCTGGAGAGAAATGCAGCCCCGGGAAGAGAGGAACCCAAGAAGCCTGAACCATGGCAAACGTCAGCAGCTGTCTTTTAACACATGGCAACAGACTTTGGTGAAGGAAGAAACTTATGCTTTATGGCCTGGTAACTGTAAACTTCTACCCCAAATAAATACCCTTTATAAAAGCCAACCAATTATTGGTATTTTGCACCAGCACCCCTTTGGTTGACTAATACATATACTATCTTGCATTGTCTTCTAATGGTTATAGTTCTGGTCTCCCCTGAACGTCTGCTTGTCCTGCATTGTCATCAAGATGAAGTACAGATGGTTTTCTCCAATTTGGGAACATGAGTGTTGTCATCCCAGTGATTCATCAAATAGCAGGCCAAGGCCTGCAGACTGGGTATGAAAAGAACAAGCGTGAATAAGAACAGAGTAAAAAGCCAAGTTGCAGGAACTAGGACATATAGGAGTTGGGATAGCTGAGACTCTGGATCAATTCCAGAGTGCAATAATCATCTCTCAGGCAGCAAGATCACATATCTGGGGCAATGGCAAATGCTAGCTCTCTTTCCTTGACTCCCTCCATCCACATCCCATACCTTTCCCTTTCCTCTATTGCTCTCCGTAACTTTGCCTCCAACCAAGGTTATTTAAATGTTGTTAGCTCTACCTCAAACTAACAAAAAATAAATAAAAAATAAAAAAAGCAACAAACTCAACTCTATGTGTCTAGAGAGTCCAAGTAAGAGAAATAAGACCGATGGTGACTTGCTAGTCACCTTTCCAGACCATCCCCTGTCTCATGCATCCTTTGCCTGTGCACTATGCTCACTTATAATAAGCCTTTTGTGCTCCTTATTTTTCCTTCCTAGAATGCCAACTCTTCCTTATCTCTTTCTGCAAGTTCCCCTACTTAACATTAGAGACCCAACTCAAATGAACCTCCTCTGCAAAGCTGTACAGATTAGTTCACTCCAATCAACTTATGCAACCAAAATATTATTCTTATGCCTCTGCGGTGGTACTCTATACATTTTATTCTAATTATTTATTCTAATTAGTTATTTACACACCTTTCACCCCATTAGAGTGTTGATAGTAAAGACCATATCTTAGTCTTCTTTGTATCCTCAGCATTTAACAGAGTACTGCATATCAATAGAAGAGTTTGGGTAAGAATTATGTTAATTTCCTTCAGTGTTTGCTAGACTTTACCTGTAAAACCATCTTGCCATGGAATTTTGTTTTTTAGTTACAGGATGGTCCAGATTTTCTATGTATTTTCATCAAAGAATTTTTCAAGAAATTTGAACATTTAGTCCACATTGTGAAATTTATCAGTACAAAGTTGCCATAATAGTCTTTTATTGTCTTTTAAATGTCTGTAAGATCTGTATTGCTCTCCCCTCTTTTTATTCCTGATATTGATATTTTCTCTTATTTTCTCTTCATAAGTCTTGCTAGAGTGTTTTAAAGACCCAAATTTTTATTTTGTTGACTTGTTTCCATTGTATTTTTGTTTATTATTTAATTGACTTCTGATTTTACTCTTATTGACTTCTTTTCACTTTATGTCTAGCTTGTTCTGTTTCTAGCTTCCTGGGGTGTTTGCTTAGGTGATTGATTTTCAGCATGCCTTCTTTCTAATGCAGGCATTTAAGGCTATACATTTGCATTTTTGCTTGGGCTACATTTCCACATCTTGATATGCCATATTTTCATTTTAAAATATTTTCTATTTTAAATTATTTCTTCTTTGACACATGGGTTTTTATAAGTGTATTACTGAATTATTTAATTTCCAATTTCCTAAGATGGGATATTTTCTAGTCATTTTTCTGTTGTTGTTTTTTTTTAATTTCAAGCTTAATTCCATTTTTGTCAGAATACATAACATTATATTCTCACCTTTTTGAAATTTGGTAAGACCTTCTTTATGGCCCAGCATTAGTCTATTTTGGAAAATATCCTCTGTGTGCCTGAAAATAATGCATTTTTTAAAATTTTGTTTTGTGCTATACTGTTCTATATAGGTCAGTTCAAGTTTGTTAAGTTGTTAAAATTCTTGATATCCTTATTTTTTTGTCTACTTATCACTGAGAATTTTGCATTTGTCAATTTCCTCTTTATATGCTAGTTTTGCTTTATATAGTATGTGTCTATCTTTTTATAAGGGATTGCCATCACTAAATGTCAGCATCTTAAAGTTTACTTTGTCATATTAGAATAGCTCTATCAACCTTCTTTCAGTTAGTATTGCATGGCAGTTCTTTTTCCATACTTTTACTTTGGCCCACTGTACTTTGTACTTCAAGTTTTCTCCTCGAAGGGGGTGCATACAATTAAATTTTGTTTTTCTGTATATATTCTAACAAGCTGTCTTTTAAATGGAGAGTTTAGTTCATTTATATTTAATGTAATTACTAATACATTTGTGTTTAAATCTCCATCTATTTTTGTTACTTTTTATCCTTTCTTGTATTTTAAAACTCAATCAAGTATTTATATATTTTTCTATTTTCTCCCATGAACAGTGGTTTTAGTAATCTTAGACATTTTTCCATGCATTCTTTTTTAAAAATATTTATTTATTTATTTCTCCCCCTTCCCCCTTGTTGTTTTACACTTGCTGCTTGCTGTGTGTATGTTCTTCTGTGTCTGCTTGTCTTCTCTTTAGGCAGCACTGGGAAGGGATCCTGGGACCTTCTGGAGTGGAGAGAGGTGCTAAATCTCTTGTGTCACCTCAGCTCCCTGGTCGGCCACATTTCCTACTGTCTCTCTTCTGTGTCTCTTTTTGTTGCATCATCTTGCTGCGCCAGCTCTCTGTGCGGGCCAGCACACTGCGTGGGCCAGCTCGCTGTGCAGGCCAGCTTACTTTTCACCAGGAGGCCCCAGGAATCAAGCCCTAGACCTCCTATATGGTAGATGGGAGCCCAGTCACTTGAGCCACATCCACTTCCCTCCATGCATTCTTAACTTATGGCAATCTACCTAACATTAGTTATTTCACTGCTTCCCAGACAATGCAATGTCACAACACTTCAACTCTCTTTACCACACTTCATTGCCTTTTGTCTTTTTTTGTTTTTCTGTTATTTCTGTTGCCTTTTATGCTATTGTTGTCATGAATAATTCTCCCTATATCTTAAATCACAAAAGACATTATTAGTTTTCTGAATAGTCAATATTTGTTTAGATTTACCCATTAATCTCTCCATCCTCAGTGATGTTTAGTCCTTTCTGCATGGTTTTGGTTCCATATGGGATCATTTTTTCTCTTTTTCTGCATGAAGTTCTCCCTTTAGTATTTCTGTTAGTGCAGGTCTTCTGTCATTTTTTTGTTTGTCTAAAGCTTTATATTCCCTTTATTTTCTGTGCATATTTTCACTATAAGTAGAATTATGGATTTCAACATTTCTGTTGAAAAGCCAATTATCAATCTTCCTGGGTTTTTATTTTTTGAGGGAAATTATCTTTTTCTGGATGCTTTTAAGATTTTTCTGTCTTTTGTTTTTAGCAGTTTGAATACATTAGGTCTAGATGTGGCATTCTTTGTGTCAATCTTGATTGATTTTCATAGCATTTCTTAACTCTGTAAGCTTAATGTCATCCAACAGTTTTGGAAAATTCATGGCCTGTCTTCCTTTTAATTAATTGCTTCTGTTTCCTTTTATGTTTTCCCTGGAATTATAACCACATATAGTTGTCATTTTAAACACATTTCTGCATTTTCAATCCTTTTTTTCACTGTGTATTTTCATCTAGATATTTTCTATCCTATATTTTGGTTTAATGATCCATTATTATTCCATGTTTAATCTGTTGATTCATAATATCTGATATTGTATTTTTAAGTTCTAGAACATCTATTTGATTATATTCTTTTATATAGATACCAGTTTCTGACAAAATCTTCTTTTAAATTTTTTCTTGATCATATTAATCATAGTTATTTTAAATTCCCTATATTATAACTCTAACATCTGGTTCTTCTTCTATCATTTGATTTTTCTCTCTTGGTTTTTGACCATGTGGCCATGCTTCTTGGCATTCCTAGTAATTTTTCATTGAATGTCAAACATTGTGTATGAAAAACTTGTATGGTATCTGGATGCAGTAATCTTTATCCCAGGAGGATTTAATTTTTTCTGTCAGGCAGGTAAAGTATGTGAAGATCAACTTGACCCAGTCAAGGTTGGCTTTAGATTTTTGTTAGAGTTAGTCTGTGGCATAATAAAGATGGCCTCAAATTCTTTGACACTCCTCACATTGAGTTGAGGGACTTAGATCTACTCCCTTTAAAATTGGGCAGGCTCTGGGACTGCTTTAAATAATATAATATGGCAGAAGTGATGCTGTGCCAATTTAGGGCCCAGATTTAAGAGACTGGCAGCTTCGCTTCCTGTCTCTTGAAATGCCTATTCTGGGAGAAGCCATTCACCATATAAAGAATTCCAACTACACTGAGATCCCATGCTGTGAAGAAGCCCAGACTAGTCATGTAGAAGGACTTCTATGGAGTTAAATGCTCAACCACTTCCCAGCTATTCCAGATCTCCAGTTCAGGCCCCAGTTACCTTCAGATGACTCCAGCTGCAGACACTATCAAACCACCATGAAGGACACCAAGTCTGTCAACCCTTAGAACTGAGAGAGATAATAATAAATTGTTGTCTTAAGCCACTAAATTTTGGCATGTTTTGTAATAAAACAGTAATAGATAACAGGAACAAGGTCTAATTCAGGACTGTCTTTGATGCTATGGTGTAGTGCATTCCCCTTATCAGTCTCAACTGATAATGCAAGGTTGTTTCCCAGGACTTCTCCATATTGTCAGGCTCTGAACTCCAGCCTCAGTCTACCCAATGCTAGATGACTGCCAAAATCTCTGCTCAGCTACTTGATATCCCAATTGCTGCTGTCTGCCTATTTTCTTCAGAGATTCGCCTTACTTTATCTCATGTTAGGGAAGCTAGAAGTTGGTGGATGCCTCGAGGGGAACTTTTGTGCAGAATTTCAGGCTCATTTCCCCTAAGCTTACATCCTTTCCAGGACTTTGGCTCCTCAATTCTTTGCTACCTTGTCAGCTTTAAGCCCCAACATCTGTTTCCTTAGCCTAGTGAGAATGTCAAAGCCCCAGCTGCCTTTACTTGCTTGGCTTCTATTCTCAGATCTTAGAATTGTAAAATGTCCCAAGGGAAAAAGTTGAAGTAAATGTGGACTCTCCACAATACACTGCCTTCCTCTCAGAGTTTTTGGACCCTCACCTTCTGGATGACTTGATGGATCTCGCCTTCAAACCATTGTTTCTTCCAGATTTTATAGTTTGTCATGTCAGGGGAGTTAGTTTGAACAGTCGTTCATTATGCCAGAAACAGAAGTCTTGGGGGTCAAGAATCCTATCTAATTTTATATTTGGAATGACCCAGTAATTGTGACCAGTAGACATTCAAATATTCTTATTAGCCTTAGATACTCTTCTATCATGGCTTTAAATCTCGTATGTACTGATTTAAAATGGCCTATAGTGGCAAGGCTCCAGGATGTGTAAGTTCATTGAGGGTGGTGGGCCACACTTGTGGGAGATGTTTGTGTGGGATGTGGTGGGAGGTGTGGGAGGTGGGCAACATGGGAATCCCAGTGGGTTCCGTGTAATATTTTGGGTAATCTAAGCACCTCTTAAAATATATGTATATATATATATATATATATATAACATTTTTGTAAACAAATACACATATATGCATATATATTTATATATCATTTTGCAAATGTTTGTATGTATTGTGAGAATTTTGATTTTTACCCACAATAAAAATAAATTAAAAAAACAAATAAATAAATAAAATAAAAAATAAAATAAAAATCTCGTATGTGCTCATCTTATGACTCTGCCTACTTGCTTCTGCACCACTCCAACATATCCACAACTCCCAGAGCAGAGAGACTCCAGCCTGGATCCTAGTTTTGTTTAAATTTCAGCCATGCAAGGATGAAAGGAAAGACATCACATATCACTGTTCTCTCTTGATCCATCCTACAATGTTTTCTGCCTTGCTCACCACACCACACCATAGAATTATTTTCAACCCACATATCATTTAAGGCATCCACTTTGTATAGCTGGGTATTATGTTCCAAGAATTATTCAGAGAAGTCTCAATCTTTTTCATTATTATTATTTTCTGCTCACTGAAAACTTTGAAGATTGCAAATAACTTTTTCTGGAAGTGACTCAGAAGGAGATCTCCATTTGACCTGTTAGGACCAGGAAGGAGCTGAGCTTGCTCTGGCAATGTGGATAGTATATTGCAGCATATGATTTTTCTGATTCTGACCTTTTTAATTTTGGGAAACACAAACATTCCCACCCTGTGACTAGTAGAAAGGATAAGCTTCGAACTATACTCAATTCCACAAGTGGTTGAAAGAAAAAAAAGAAAAAAACAGAAAAGTATTCTGAAACTCTTTTGCATACCAAAAATAAAAGAAATCCACAGAATTCAATTTTAAGAGACAGTCAATTGATAACTAGGTCCTGATAAATTGCTACTTGGTTTCCAATTTAAAAAGTGTTTGCCCACTACAATAACATCTATATAGGTAACTAAGTATAGTTTCTCCAAAAAATTTATAAATTTCTTCAATAATATGATTACCAGGATTTAATTCTCATAATTATGTTTAAAACTCACCATGCAGAGTCTGTTACATAAAATGGATAGTCTGGAAAATGTTACCAGTAGGTGTTATTATATTTAAATTACTCTGTTTTTCCCATCATTTGGAGGTAGGAAGAGAATAAACAAAAGGAAATAGAGCAAATCAGGGAGAACGAGTAAAGGGTGAGAATTATAGAGATAAAAGGAAGAATAGAAGAAGTTGGCAGATTTAGAAATAAGCACATGCTCAAATTTTTCTCAGAGGTTTCTATATTCCTAGCATATTCTCACTTCTAACCAAATATATTTTTTACTATCATCAGTCAAACTCTGTTTGTCTAGATTCTATAAATTATTTCTTCATTCCCATGTCCATCTTTCCAAGGCCATCTTTCTGGAAGTGCCTTGGGCTTGATCTTTCATCGGCTTGAGAGGCTAGGGATGTGAAATGTTTTTATTTTCCACACTTCATGTCTTGTAAACTGACCACTATTTCCTTTAGTTCATCTTCTTCCTTGTGTATCTTATCATATACATCAGGCATCAATCAGCACCAACTTTCAACAGTGTGCCTAGAGATCTTTGTCAAATCCCAAGTTCACTGGGTACACATTCCATCCTCCATGATTCCACAGAGGGCAGTTTGCCAGTGATTTTGTTACTACATATCACAGAGGTAACCATTTTTCCAGCTTCCCTGAAAAATTTCCTTACCATTTTTCTAGTCTTAGTTTACAATTTGCCCACCATTCTTCCAGCCTCAACTCACCCCATAGACCCAAAACCAATGCCAGATATTCTAGGATTTTTTATGGTCATTGATTTCTATACCAGTTAGTTATTGCTTGGCAAGACATCACCCCAAAACTTAGTGGCTTTAAACAATAATCTTTTTTGTTTTTTTCTGATGACTCTACAGGTTGACCACATAGTTTTCTGACAATTCTTTCCTGGATTCCCTCTTGTATCTATGGTCAGCTGGTGAGTTGGCCCAGATCTCCTCCTTATGTTTCCCCAGCCTCTGGCAGGGCATTGTAGCCTTGTGTTCACGGGAGAGGAAAGGCTCTAAGAGATCAGAAGTCACAGGTCTCTAGAGATCCAGACTGAAAACTGGCACATCATCACTTCCACCACATTCTATTAGTCAAAGAATTCATAAGGCCAGCCGGTATTCAGTGTGGGGGAAATAGATACCGCCTTCTGATGGAGCAGCAGACTCATATTGAAAAGAGCAGGGAGAAATGGAAATTTTTGGTATTGGAATTTTTTTTTTTATTAGAGAAGTTGTGAGCTTACAAAACAATCATGCATAATGTGCAGAATTCTAATACATTACACCTCCATGATGTTGGCATTTTTTTTTACAATCGGTCTATCACAACTTCTGACTGGAGCCATCACAGGGTGAATTGGGAACAATAAGCCAAGAGTGTTGGATTCAAGGAAAGCTTCTAGGTAAGTTTCATAGGATGAGCAAGAGTGCATCAAATGAATAAATGAGGCAGAGAAAAAGGATGCCAAGCAGAGGGACTAGCATGTACAAAGATGTTAAGATGACAGAAATCACAATAGGGTCTTGGAACTTTAGTACAAACCATTTCTCTGGCTTGGAATGCCCTCTCCTACTCTATCCTCAGGCTCATGCCCTCCTTTGCCTTGAAATTTGTCCAACCTTCCTTTGGGAAGTCTTGCTTAACTCCCTACTGCTTCTTTGATCTTTCTCTTGCAGACAGCTGTGTCCTTGGTACCAGAGACAGAACGGCTGGAATTGAATCCTAGTTATTCCACCTACCATCTGAATAACCTCTCCGTGATTTGGTTTCCTCGTCTGTAAATGGTGATAATAACTTATAGGGATATTGTAAGGACTAACTAAAATAATGCCCAGAAAGTAGTTACAGAAATGCCTGAAACTTGGTAAGCTTTCTATAAATACCAGGGGAGTTTAATTGTTATTAATATTGTTATTATTTTCACAAACTGCCAGTTTGCAATGCCAGCCAGAACTTGTTCTGGATGTTACTTTTTATGTGTTCCCTTCTCCCTTCCTAGACAAACAAGGCTTTGGAAATGGGTGGGGGTCTTAGGAGCCTGGGATGGGAGTGAAGGTAGAACAAAACTAGTCAGTGGCTGCAGAGTGTGGGGCAAAGGTAGATTCAGGAGCCTTCGTGTGGGGTAAAATCAAGACTGAAATCAGACTGTAACTATTGAGGGGCCCAAGTGGCATGCATCAAAGTAGGAACTAGTGCCACTGGAGCAGAGTAAATAGGTTTGGAAGAGAAGATAACAGGCAAGGCCAGAAGAAATCCCCTCTGTAGCTGTAGGGCAAGCCCAAAGACTTTTTAAAGGGTGAAGCATAACTGCTGTGAGCTGCCTTTGAAATGAAAATAAAAGCACTTTGAAGGCATTTTCCATAATCTTTAATCTTTAAAACTTGTATATGTCCACATAGGGCTGAGTATACAGAAGTTGGCTAGTATATGGCTGACTGGTTAAAGAAATCTCCCACGTTTTCCCATATCTTTCTTTTACACTGAACACATCATGCCTGGACACTCAATGTCATGTCTTTTTACTCCTTCCTGGTTACTATACACTCCAGCTAGATTTATCGTATTAAAATACCCTCTACCAATACACACAAAAGTTTATTTTTCCAAAAAGTGTTTATTGCTTACCTGCTATGTGCTGGTCCTCAGCTAAACACTAACCACAGCAATGAGCACAGTGAACAAGGTTCCTGAACTCCCAGGCATTTTACACCAGTAAGTGAGTTTTCTTCCCACTTAAACTATGGAGTTTGTCACCTACATGCCCTATGTAGCCTTCCCTGACGTAGTCTTAATAATGAGTTCTATTTCCTTTGAGGTCCTGAAGGAATTATCTAACATGGGCTAGAGATTACTTTTACTCATTGATCATTTCCTCCGCAGTGCCTAGTCTATTGCTTTATGCTTAGTAAGCTGGTATTCATTCATTCATTCATTCTTTCTTTCTTTCTTTCTTTCACTATGCTCAACACTTTACTCAGACATTCAGTTTGGGACCCTAGATGACCTGCTCCCCCCAACCAGATCACCCTATAACTTGTCAACTAAAATCTGCAGATTAAAGTCTTCCGGAAGTTCTCAAACTTTTATCTGGTAAAAGTTGAATTCATCTTTCTTCTTCCAAACTATCTCTAAATCAAATTCTAGCTGTTTCACAGTTTTCTGTTTCTCACTACAGGCTATTGCTCCCCTTCATACTGGATCAGATAATTTACTGAGAGCAGAGTTCCTCAACATTTAGTTCAGAGAACTCACCAGTAATATCCACAATTTTGCAGATTTTGAGCTATAAACCTTCTCTCCTTCCCTGACTTTTCTCCTTCCTTGCCCCCTCCCCCCCAGAAAGACTGAGGATTTCTCCTCTAATCCATTGATCACAAACATGGAAGCAATTCTGGAAATACTTTACCCCAAATACAACCAAAAGACAGTCCCCCAAAAAACAATACGTAAGGCCTACAATCCTTTGCAAAATTTTAAACTTTCTCAAGATGTGAGTTAGTTACTACAAAGAGATAGGGAGATCCAGAACCCACCATCTGCCATTTAATTTACATGGTGAGAATATGGCATCTTACACAAATACTTTAGGTTTTCAAGGATGATCAAGATTAGAGTATAATCAATAAATTTAATGTCTAATTATGAAAGAACGGTTGATTAAACCATAATGCATAAAAAGTAGCATTATACAAACAAATTCATGTCTGTAAAAAAATTTTAATAGGATTGGGAAATGCTTACAATCTAAGAGTAGGTAAAAAGAGAGGATACAGAAGAGCATATAAATATGATGTCAAAAATATATACATATACACATAGAAAAAGGGCTGGAAGCACATACATTAAAATGTTAACAATAATATTAATTTTCTTTTATAATTTGAGTACTTTCCAAATTTTTCAATGTCAACATCTTCTCACCTCCTAAAGCAGGTTAATATTTTTCTTAGGAACCACCAACCAAAACATGCAAATGACAAGAAGTTGGCTTCAACAGTTCAAAATTTTGCTCATTAAATTGCTCCCTATCAGAATAATAGCAAGCAGTCCATTCTTTTCATGAGTTACTTCCATTTTTCTCTAAGATGGGCACTATCTTAAATTTATCTTAATCAAATTCCTTAAATTAAGCTGCTATGAGACCTACTTTCCTCTGTCTTGTTACAAGTGTTATCAGCAAGTCCCTAATGAAAAATACAATTTAACAAATGCAAAGGATGAAGCCAGACCAATACAGAAACAGTGTGACTCACCTGAGCTACTAACACCCACGATAGGATTTTCTAGAATCACATTCTTGTGCCCTCCATTAGTAGTCAACTAATAGATTCATGTATGACAACGAACCTCAACTTCCTAGAAAAGGCACTGCACAGTTTATCAACACATTTAATTTTTCCTGTAATATCTGAAACCATAATGCCACTCCCAGTTATACTTAGCAAAAGTTAAATGGCAAATGAAGGTTTTTTTTTTTTAATGTGCATTTGATGGGAAAAGTATTTCTTGGGTGGATACAATGACAATGTATTCCAAGATTCATCAATAAAGGAAAAAGCTAAAACCTGAGGAAAAAGCAAAAGGCAATACAATACTGTAGTGATAACCAAATTGCCTTCACATATCCCCTTGCTATATATAGTAAATATATATACACATACACAAAATTGTTTTTTACACCTACCTTACAAATAGCCCATAATATTTTCACATTCAGTCAGGACCATAAGAAACAAAAGAAAGAGAAAAATGTGCTTTCCTCTTTGATTCTGAATATAACTCAGTAGTCTTTTAGAAAATGGGATGGAATGAGGATGGAAATTGAAGCTGTTCTACTTTAGGGCCACTCATTGAGGTTTCTTTGCAATGCTTGAAGGGGGAGAGCCACATAGTCACCCAGCAGTCCATTGTCACATCCTAGCTGCAGAATGCAATTACATTAGGTACTTCATGCTTCAAAGAGCTTGGCGTTTACCAAATGAATTGCATTTGTGGCCAGAATATTAATGACTATTATCATAATTCGTCCATAATAATCCTCCAGTGAGTCATTTCACAAAAGTTGTCATTTACAAAAAAAAAACGTCAGTGAACGGGAGGCTCATTTTTAAAGTTAGATTTTTTTCCTTCAGATTTTAACAAGCTCTATTTTCCCTCAGAATGTTTGCAATGGTGAAATTCAATGCCTGTGCTAGTTTTCAGCTACAGGGCACTTATAAACATATATAATTCTCAGGGTTTTTCAGGGGTATTCATGGAAAGGTAGTTGTGTAAAGATATAGATTTGGGGGACATACCCCAAATTCAATTATACACAATCTCAGGACATGGGAGGTCAAGAATCTCTATTTTTTATCTTCTTCCCTGGGTGATTTTTATCTTGAACTAGGCTTACCCATTGGGACAAAGCAGACACTAAAATCTGAATATCACTGCTCTAATAGAAAATTTTCTTTAGGAACAACCTAATGTGAAAATCATAAAAATCAGTACTCTTCCACTGCCAATACATTTGGCTGAGGGTCTTGCTGAATGAAAAAAGGGATGCCCAAGGTTTTCCTTGAGAGGTGCATCAAAGGTATATTTGACTTCATCAATTTAGTAGTTAAAATGACATGTTGAGATGCATTTTCATTTAAGGATCTTTTAAATTAAATTTAGGATGTTTTACATTCTATATGCAGCCTTTCAAGAGATGTGTCTGCTAAAATCTAAAGCCACATTTAAGTCTATAGATGCCAAGAAAGAATAGAATAAACAGAAGTGACAGAAGGACCAGAAGTGAAATATCGGCCTAACAGCCCACAGGCTGCCAACACACATACCAGAAATCTACCCCAGACAGATTCAAAGGAAAATGAGTGAGTCTGGGGTTAGATTCATGTTTCATAGCCAACTCTAATCTAAGACAGATGGGAAGTTAAGTGTCTCAGACAAGTGAGAGAGGATGACATGGAAGAGAGTTTCCCAAATTTGCTTTTATGCTTTAATCACCTAGGGATCTTTAAAACAAACAAAAAAACTCATTTCCAAGCCTCAACCAGGTTTTACTGAAATAGTGTAGAGAGCAGAAGTAAAAAATTGTTTTTAACCGATTCTCAAATAGAACAATGCTTTGAAAATAAAGATGTATCATACGCTGACCATAACCATTACAAAACTAATTCGAAATACTTATCTATTATTGTTGACTATGAGGCATTGTATTTATAGGTAGAGGGCTATATAAACCTTTTAATGGGATTTCATCCTTACTTTTTTTTAGAGATTTATTTATTTCTACCCCCTCCCCCCCCCCATTGTTTTTGCACTCATTGTCTGCTCTCTGTGTGTTCTTCTGTCTGCTTGTCTTCTCTTTAGGCAGCACCAAGAACTAATCCTGGGACCTTCCAGAGTGGAAAGAGGCTGCTCAATCTCTTGTGCCACCTCAGCTCCCTGGTCTGCTGTATTTCTTATTGTATCTCTTCTGTGTCTCTTCTTGTCGCATCATCTTGCTGTGCCAGCTCTCCACGCAGGCCAGCACTCCGCACATGCCAACTCGCTGCATGGGTCAGCTTGCCTTTCAGCTGGAGGCCCCGGGAATTGAACCCTGGACTGCCCATATGGTAAACAGGAGCCCAATCACTTGAGCCACATCCACTTTCCCTTACTTTTTAATTTTGAGATTTTTTTCATGATCCTAAATGCCAGATTGTCAAATCAGAATACATATCAGGTATCACTCTATTTACCATGGGGCAAGACAGAATGGCAAGGCAGCACTTTGAACTAGGCTTACCCATTGGGACAAAGCAGACACTAAATGGATGGACCCAGTTGTAGGTCTAGGAATACACTGAGGTCAATAGGTATAACATGGATGATATCTGGAGAGTAATGTAACGAATAGCAGGCAGAATCAGTTAAAAAAATGAATTGTATAGCAAAAAAAAAAAAAAAAAGAGTGACTTAAAAGAGTTACTCCAACAATAGGTAGTTCATTAGGTGAAACATGAAGTTCTAAACAGGCAGACAAATGGGCATCATTGGAGAAGTCTGATAAGACCTGTCTGAGCCTCAGCCACTGAGTTCAGAAGTAAGATTTCAGTCCCTGGAAAAGGAAAGACATCAAGATGACTTAGATACAGAATAGCAAACAAGGACTTTAAACAACTAATATAGATTTATTAAAGACTTAGGAGGAGTGCAAGATGGTGTTGGTGTAGGAGGGCGCAGACTGCAAGCTCCAAGAGCGAGGCGGATTGTGGACGGGGTCCTGCCTGGGGGTCTGTGCTGTGCACGCGTGGAGTGAGAAGTTTGGGACATCTATCTGCGCGGATCAGCGGCGTGGACCGAACAGTGGTGATTCATGAGTTTTGAGGCTGCCGGTAGAGGTGGGCACAGGCGGCTGAGCCCCGCGGTTAGGGAAAAAAAAATAAAACGGCCATTTGGAGCCACGGGCAGGGCGAAAAAGTTTTATTTTCTGGGGAGCTGGCTGCCTGGCGCCCCTTGGACCTTGTGTGAACAGAGCAAACGAGCTAATCAGCACCCAGTGAACCGGAGGTGGGATTTTGGTCGGGGAATGCAGCTGATTTCCCTAGTCACCCAGGGATAAGACCGGGGCCGCTGCGGAGCCAGGAGGAAGGGACACTTCCGAAAGAAGGGAGGGTTCGGTTGGAAGATAGGGAAGGGTATTTTATATTTTTAGACATCGATCTGGCTGCCTGCACCGCCCTGTGGCTTTGGGGAGCAGATAAGCCGAACTGAAGCAGCACCAGGCTGAGAGCAGACACGAATCTGCACTCAAACTGATTTACTGAGCAGCCGGGTGACGCTGGAGCTCGGCGCCAGAAGGGGCGGAATCCACCATCTTTAGCACTCCTCACTGACTAACATCAGAGCTTCAGCTAACCTGGGGAGTCCGGAAAGTGGGACGTGCTTGATTAATTTCCACAGGCCCAGCTAGGGTCCCTTCCGTAAGGGGGTTGGTCTAGAAGAGGAATTATTTTGGGTCCTGCATTTGGCTAAAAAAAAAAA